>SRLM01000324.1:1165001-1242119 GCA_015708895.1 Populus ilicifolia | reverse complement strand
TTTTTTTTTCTTTTCGTTTTTGGAACATAATCTGGAAGAAGTTAAATCCACGGACCAACTTATACGTAGATAATGTTTGATATTCCATTCCGATCATATTTATTTATTTATTTGAATTTATTTATTTTAAATTATTTTTTTGTATGGCATTATTATTAAAAATAAATTTTTAAAAATAATAATAAATGTTGTTCAAAAGGAACAAAAAAAGAAGAATTAAAGAGTGGAAAACGTGCCAACGCACTCAGCTTTGGCCTCAGGTGGACATGCCACTGTCAGTTATTCGGAAACCCATTATGTTGACAGACTCAAGCAGGGTCAACTGTCCTTGATTAGAAAACTGATAGGTGCTAAACTGCTCACGAGCAAGAGCTTCATCATCAACCACATTGTTAAAAAAAATGTATTGAGTTTTTTTTCTTTTTATATGATCTACTACAAAATGCACATGACCAGTCTATATCCTGTACGTATAACAAAAAGAGTTAAACATGGTATACCATCCCCACCTGCAGGGTAGATGCATGGGGTGCACTTAGTGTAGAGGCAGGTGCCCTGCTGTTTCGCCTCAAAAACCCGTACCCATAATTTATTACAAGCTTCTTCAGCATGCTAGATCCTTGTTTTGCCCTCACATAGGAATGCCCCAGTATGTAAGCAATCCCAGCTTCTCTAGCTTCCATAAGTTCCTGCAACTCCTCCCTGGCACCTCTGTTGATCTTTGGGCTGTCTGGTACTCTAAACCTTACTCTTTTCCTAGGTTGAATCACAGGTGGCGACCGTATCTCCCTCAACTCTGAGGTGCCAGCTGACTCTATGTTGTCAACATCATCCTCCCTCAATTGGATTCCATCTGTATGAGTACAGCATGTTCCAACTACTGTCATTTTGTCATCTTCACTCTCCAAGTCATCCTTCGCGCCATTGGGATCATGATTCCCTGAGCGTATGAACTCTGCTATGCTGCATATAAGATCCTTCTCAAACTCCATGTCATCCTTGTGAACATCACGGTATCCATATCGTACGATGCACCTATACAACCTGTATTCTCTTGGGCCAATGTACCCTATTAGAAACCGTTCCTTGGCTCTAACATGTGGAACAGGGACAGATTTGATGCAGAGAAAGACTAGGACTTGGTGGAATGCTGGAAGGTTGGTAACAAAGTGGGAGAAGATTGCCGGGATTCCAGAAACTAGCTCCGTGTGTATGAGGCCAATTCCTCGGACACGCACAATACCAAGGCAAGGACCCGAGCTAAGCAGCCAATTAATGGAGACCTTGTTTTGGACATCAAATTCGTATGTTTTGAGTGTGCCATAGTGCCACACACACATAACGATCAGGAAGATGAATGAGAGGGCAACAGGAACCCAGGCCCCTTCCAAGAACTTTATTAGGGAAGCTGAGAAGTAAAGAGCTTCAATTGTGCCAAAAAAGCACACAAAGCATATTGCAAAGAAGACACTCTTGTGCCAGCATAAGACGATAACTAGAGACATCAGGCAGGTAGTAACCAGCATGACGGTTATAACCGCCAAACCTGTTCCAAAATGAGCAAGGTGTTAGAAGCAGTAATGAAATTTCAGTCAACGCTTTCAAGCACACTTATTTCTCAAGAAGCATTCTGAAAGATTTCATAACAACCAAGTAACAGTGAATCCACATCTTGGAATTTATTTGCATGATACCCCAAGTTCCACCATTTTACCAAACTAAATCTAGGCAAGTTCTTTCTAATGACATTAAGGTTTCATTAAATTTTTTTACTTGAAGTCCATATAGACAAACCCAGCTTCTCTTTCTCAGCAAATGCTCGTTACAGTACTGCACCAACCATGCATCTGCATACATACACTTGAATAGCTCCTTGTGCAAACAGAATAGTCTGTTGACTTTCATGTAATGGCCCTATCATTATGATGCTAGAGTTTGATGATCTTTGGCATGCTTAAATGTAAGATAAGGGGCTTCCTGCTCAATGCAGCATTCTTAGCACAAATTACAAGCACCATGAATTAGCTGGTGGAGAGTCTAATCATTAATAACTTGTGTACTTAGATTTGGAAAATCCAATTCACTCAGTTGATATTACTCGTAAATTATCATATAAAAGAAATAATCAGAATTTATAGAGAGAGATGGCTGTGTTCATCAGGACAATCTCATGGCAAAGGCCTTGTGTTGAATGGTACTGAGCAAACAAGTACCTATGATATCCATTTATAATTTTTTGAATAATGTCCTTCCTGCTGAGGCTAGAACCTAAGGTACTCACAGCACAATAGATATTTAACGAACAAGTAAAACACACGTTAGATTTCTATGCATAGCAAGAGATCATATACTAGAGTTCAACACTGCAAAGAGTCATACCTGAGGCATTACCCATACGTTTTGTGTCCCTGAAACCAACAGTAACAGCCAAGCACAGCACCATCAAAGTCCAGTTTATCTCTGGGATGTAGATCTGACCATGGATTTTCGATGATGTGTGAACTATTTTGACTCTAGGGAAGCAGCTCAGAGCAGAGCACTGTTTGATGATTGAGAATGTTCCAGTGATGATGGCTTGGCTTCCAACTACTGCAGCAAGGATGGCTATAACTAAAACTGGCCATCGTAATTTACCTGGAACGATAATGTTGAGTACTTCTGGTCAGTCAAAACTTGCATAATATTCAAAGAATGATGCTATTTGTCCCAAAACAGTTTCCAAATAAAAAAGGCCACTTGATATTATTTAGAAAATTGATTCAGAAAACTTCTTAATAATAACCTTCATGAAGACATCTTAAAGGCACCTACCCGGAACAGATACGTAAAATCCAATGCGGTAATCACTATCAGTGGCATGATGTTGAGATAGGTAAGCAGCTTGTCCCATATATGCAAGAATCAAGGATGGATAAACCAAGGAGGTGAAAGCTATCTGCAGGAAATGAATGACTTTTAGAATAAGGCATGGACTAATGAAATCTCATGTCATTTAACCTTAAATAGATTATTTTACTTTTACAATAATTTATTTCCATATTATATTTTGAACGGGAATAGTTTTTAAGTTGATATGCTCTGCTGGGTGCCAAGACTATGAGCGCTTCTCCTGACATTATGGAAGAAAAATACTCTTATGTATCTTACCAAAACAGTATAAGTAGGGAAAATTATTGTGGTGTCATACATGATTGCTAGAGTTTGGCGTGTGTGAAATAAAGTATATTAGAAAAATGTTTAGAAGAAACTGGAAATGTCATTATGGATATGATAAGAACCTTTGCAGGAAGAATTTAGGAGGAAGAGAAGAAGAAGAAAGAGCTTCTGGAAAAGAGAAGAAAGAATACTCTGGATTGCAACCCCAAACTAAACTAAAATACTCATAATTCCAGTAGTCACTTGCAATTACAAAGAATAGGTGTTCCTTCCATGGGCACCAAAAGCCTTAATTGTTCAAAAATAAATATGACATAAAAACATAAAATTCAGTTTGCAACACCTGTAAATGAGGCAAAACAATGTTATTTTCATGGGCAATGAAGAAGGTAGAGTAAAACCACTAGCTGGTTGCATTCATGTAGAATTTGCGCCTACTTTAGACGTTTCCAGCCCTGGATAATTGCCAACAGTTGCAGCCAAGAGCTTGCAGAATGCTGCTTTATCTCATCCAGCTTTGCCAATTTTATTATCTCACTGATTTCATTGTTTTAACGTTGTCTTTTAAAACTTCAAATTCTTCTTGAAATGTCTGAAACTTTTAGGAGAGTTGGGCATATTTAACCATAATGATAACTTGGAAGATGGTACCCAAGAAAGAAACTTGGATAAGAGGACAGAGAATAAATTACTTTAGCTTTGATAGCAAACTGGTGTAGGACAATGTAAGACGTGTCCTGCAGGTGTCTAGTGATAGCTGGGACAGAAGATTCAGGATTTAGAGGGAAATTAGGATTTTTACTGTAGCAGTGAATAGTCAACAAGTTTACTATAGCAAGAAAGAAATAAAGAAGAAGAAAATAGCATATGGAGAAAAGAATAGAAGAAGAGTGCTCTAGGCCAAAGTCCCAAACCAAACCAAAATATTCATGATTACATCATCAAAGGCCTTTCAATTACACAGAACCCCTTCTATAGGCACTTAAAAAGCCTTAATTGTTCTAAGTTAAATAGCAAATTGAAATTCAAATAAGAGAAGAAAAAAGGAAAAAAATACAAAATACTATTAATTTTCTAGTTCTTAAATAACCTCAATTCCTAAATAGTATAGGATCCCTAAATAAGATGTATTCCTAAATATCCCATGTCTGAGGAATAGCAAAATATATAGAATTGAATGTCAAATCAAAATAGGCACCTTTTCTTGGCTGGGTCAACATGGGAACAATTTAGTCTTCCAGGAAACATTTCAAGAAGTAAATGAAAAATACTACGAAGAAAAATTGGCATACACCATGATATTAAGATTGCATCCGATGAAAGATTCATTTTCTGTTAAGGAAGCAGCAAGAGCTGTTTGAAGGTAATCCATAACATATGCAGACATACATTAAAGAGAAAAGGACACGACCATCAGGTCTTGAGCATCCAAAATCTCATAAACCTAGAGGGATGCTACGAATTGGTACTTGCAGGATCAGAAGCCTTGTAAGGTATCATAATATGAACTCACAAAGCTCAAAACACATTAATCAACACGCTGCTCTATAACAGTGACTCATACAAACATAAAAGTAGCACATCTACCAACTATTATTGTGACAGGCACGCCAACTTAATTGAGTACAGAAAACCTAATTTAAGTAGAACAGAGTTTTTAAAGTATATATACCTGGATTGACAATTGAGAAAAGTGTCCAAGATCAGCAAACATAGCTTCTGAGCCTGTTTTTTGAAAAAGAATAAACACGAACGAGAGAATAAGAGGTTCGTTAGCAAAAGATGCTAACTCTTTGCTTGTATATGGCCTAAAAGAAACAGTTAATCCAATAATCACCTGTTATACACAACAAAATCCCGCCCAAGGACATCCAACCTCCTCGTTGAGTTTTCCTCAAAAACTTGTACATGTAATAAGGTGATAGAGCTTGATAAACATGAGGATTCCAGTGTATGATATTATATATCCCAATGGCACTGATGCACAGAAGCCACATTAGAACCACCGGTGCAAACAAGTATCCAATCCTGTGGGTGCCATAATGCTGAAGGGCAAACAAGCCAATGAGTATGATGCATGCAACTGGAACTTCCACATCTGCAAAATTATTGATTTTTCAGCGGGCAATGCCACAGTAAGGCATGAAATTTACAGTATGCCATGTCACCAATGATAATAGCAATATGAATACAAAAAAGAAGCAACCTCATACACTAAAATGGGAGTAACTGAAGTATAATGAAGCATAGATTTGGACTCAATTCCATTGTTTTTGTTCATCACATGGAAGCAAACCCCTGCCACCCCCCAACCAAAAGATTATTGAAATATAACATCCATCTTGTCACAGGTGTTTAAAAATGAAAGGGACAACTTTTCAAACTTGGAAATTATGGTAGTCATTTTCTATAGGATAATCACATTTTTAGTACTTTTTACTTTTCGCAGTTACAATTTGAATTATTTCAACATCATTGTTTTTTTTTCTTATTGAGCATCTAAACTGAAGAAAATTTTCAAATCAAGCACATCATTTCACATCACTTCTTTTTGAGTATCTAATCTAGAGTTGTACCCGAAAAATGCTAGTTTAGTATGCAAATTGGCCACAATTTTGCATAATTGAGAAAGTAGCAGCACGAGCTCCATAATACAGTTCTTTTTGAAAAACAAGATGCATACCAGACATGAATATAAGCAAGTTCCAGAAGTTCTAAAGAATAATGAAAATTGTCAAGACAGCAGGACACGTTATGAGCTCTGAATTGCTTGCCATGACATTAAATTCCAACCAAAAGTTATTCGAATGGGAAGAAATTTCTAGAAGAAACACGCAGAGCAAGCAAAAGCAATAACCTTAGCCCTAAAGCCAGTCGGCCATAATTAATATACTACAGATAATGGAGTTGTATAAATCGAAAAGGCACATTGGAATTCAGAAACAGAAAACGAGAAAAGAAGCGGCAGGTATCTTACATTTGTGATGCTCTCTTGACATGGAAAGCTCAAGGCCAGAAACCGCGGAGAAAACTGTATATATGGTACCCGATGATCGCACAAGTGATTCAATTAGAGCCTAAAAAGCAAAAATAAAACATTTACAAGCTGGAAGAGATCTAATAAGTGATGATTACCAGAAAGAGCAGGGGTTAGGACACCATCACCAATGACCATACAAGTCCCAATCAAAGCCAGCAAAAGTAAGAACCTCTGCAAAACCCTGTGTTTCTCAAGAGTAGATTTCAGTCTTGAACCAAAAGTAGTTTTTGGTGCCAAACAAGTAGCTGCAGCATCCTTCTTGTACTCGTAAAGCTCTTCATCAGCCACCTGGCAATTGGGGAGTGAGTTGACTCGGGCATGCCGACAGAGCAAGGAGTAGAGAGCAAAAGTACCTCCTTCGCCATTATCATCAGCTTTTAGCACTATAAGCACGTATTTTAACAAAGGGATCAAAGTGAGAGTCCAAAAAACAAAAGACAGGACACCATAAATCTCTTCATTTGTCTCAGAATGTTGAATATCGTCAGCAAACGTGCTCTTGTATACATATAGCGGCGAAGTACTTAAATCTCCATACACAACTCCTAGACTTTGATATGCCAAAGTTAATACTGTCTTCCATGATTCTCTCTGAAACACACCCCACGAAAGGAAAAGGAAAAACATATATATTTATACGATTCTTCTTCAGCAACAAAGGTTAATAATACTTAAAAAGGAACTTACCTTAACATGGTTTTGAGAAATCCCAGTTTCCAGATCCATGATGGGACTGGGAGGGGAGCTCTCAGAGGTTGAAATATTCCATTTGACGATGACCCATTTTGGCAAAACTAATAGAAATGGAGGAGTACTACTCTTTTTTTTTTAAATCACAAGCATGCATTGATGGGGATAAAGATGGATAGATACATGGGTCTAATTCCGTTTTAATTTAATTAGTTGAGCAGAGCTCTAGTGCTGAATGTCGACAGCAGGTGAACAACCACGACTACAGACAGAACTCGACAAAGTAGAAAAAACAAGGAAAGCTAAAATCAAAGTATTACGTTGCGTGCGTTCTTTCAAGCAGACAGAGTTTTGAGAGAGACAGAAATTAGGTAATGGTTTCACTCCTCTAAAAAAAAAAAATAATAATAATCTGGTGGTGACGGGTGCAGATTTTTTTTTTTGTTTCCAAAGTCCAAGAGCGTGTCTCCACGGTAAATTACTTTTTTTATTTAGTCCCTGTATTTTTATAGTAACTATAGCTTAGTCTCTTTATTCTTTTGCTGACTATTTTCTTAAAGCAAAGCAGCATCGTGGGGGCTTAGAGAAAATAAAGAGCTAAGGTAAGGGACCAAGTTGTGTTTTTTTAAATACGAAGGACTAAGCTATAAACATGTTCAAAATCAAGAGACCAAGTAATAATTTGCCTATTTTATTTATAAATCCTGTATTGGAAACTTTAAAATGATTTATGACAAGATAGAAAGACAGGTGGTGAAGTCCCAACGTGCTATCCAATTGAGCCCGCATGATGCCGCCTTTGGCATCCTTTGACTGAGAACTCCGATCATGGCTTCTATCCTTTCCATGTCCTCTTGCCTTGCTTGTGATGTAACTTGTGCTGGAGCTAGCGTGTGACATGAAACATGCTGAAATAAATTATTTTCCTTTTTTTTTAATTCAACAGACAGCTGGTGAAGAAAAATCAGCCTTGTTAGGCGGATGTCTTCGCATTCAATTAGGATTGTTTTTGTTAAAATCTTTATGAACTCTGTATAGTTTAGGATTTATATTTTTTAATATCATTTTTTAAAAACAATATATTTATGAGTCCCCCTCGCTTTATTAAGAGCATTTTCCCTGTTATTTTTATGAAAAACCAAATGGTTTTTAATAGAAAAAGAAGACGTAGCCATGTCAAAAATAACACCATTACATATGATGAAGCGTGGTTGACTCAAAATGTTGATTGAAGGAGGACCTATGAGAAACCATTTGGCTTTTGAAAACTCATCGCTGAAGTGCAGTTAATGATTTTGCCAATCATCTGGCTTCAAAAAAAGAGGGAAAGGAAGGCAGAAAGCACTACAAATTTTCCGTTGAGTTAGTCGTTGGAAAATATCTGGTCAGATGGTCGAATCATTAATGAGGCACCCCCGCTAAATAACACAAATAGTTTTCGTAATTAAGGATCACTTGCAGTGTAATCATTTGTGAAGCGCTACTGTTTTTTTAATGTTATTTCACGGCCTTCTGAACTCTGAGCAACCTCGACAGCATATTAGTGCACACCAGCCCTTCGAATAACGGAGTATAATTTCTTGGAAATATTTTGGACAAATATAAGGGCTTGATACATTATTGTTTTCTCACTTGGAGACCAAAAGAAGACGAACTATTTATTTAGAAGAGAAAGTAAGCTCGTTGTTTAATGTTAGCTTCCAAAAATTAGTACAGGACAATTTTGGACCGCATTAGATAGTTTTCAAGTTTTCATTTTGCAAGGTATTAAATGATATATAACGCAATCACTACAAAAAGAAAACAAAAGATTGTGTGCAAATTGATGGCGATACACCCACCGCTTCGATTGCTATTAAATTTGTTTTCTGGGGGCGTGTCAGAAGACTTCAATGATGAGGACATTTTCTAAGCATTTGCATCCTACAGCAAATGATATGACTTTTAGACGCTGATGCTCCAAAACATTGAGGACAAGCAAGTGAGATTGTTTTTTGTCTTTATGCCTTTGCCCTCTCGGCCCAGACAGGAAAAAATTGACCCAGGCACCTAACCATTTTTCTCGCCACAAGTTTTGATTCCAGTCCAGAAACGTTACAAGGATAAAAGTTAAAGCGGAAAGGATGCCGATAAAGAAAAGCAGAGGAAAGGAAATGCAAAGCAGCTCTTCAGCGTAAGGTCTGACGTTGCTAGAAGAGATATGTGGCATCAAAAGTCAAAACATTGTTTCATACCACAGAAGGGAAGGGAGGGTGTAGGTAAGGTGGCAAGAGGAAAGCTCATGGCATACCAGTTCATAGGTTGAACTCCTACTCTTGGATAGACACTGAAAGGCTCCTAAGTTAAGTACAGGGCATGAATCAAAAAGCAATTTCATCAAGGATTCTACATGAAACGCTACAATGCACACAGTCGCACAGATGCAACTGCAGTTCTATTATTATTCTCCCCAGAGTTTTATTTAAAGCTTCAAATGGAGAGACTAAAATCCATGACAGTCTTAAATGAGAAAAACGAATCAGACCATATATGTCATCGCCACTTGCATGATATTCATGTGGGGTACACTCATATTAGCGGCACCAGCTCTACAATTATTCCTCAACAGCGCATAGAAGTAGTTAATAACCAGTTTCTTGAAGAAAAGGGAGTTTTTCTTTGCCCTCACGTGCCCGTGAGCCAATAAATAAGTAAATCCCGAATCCATTGCTTCTCGAAGAGCTGAAAGCTCATACTCCAGACCTGGGTCTTCATCCAAGGACATTACAGTTGCGGGCAATGAGGATGAAGTGTCTTCGGGAATAGAAGTTCCCGGGTCTTCTAATCTATGATCATGCATTAAAGGAACCCTAAGTTCCTCTGTCCCATCACCACCTGCAGCTCCAGAATCCCTTGACCTCTCGGAAACACCATCATCAGAGTGCTCGTTCAAATTGCTCTCCATGGCAAGATCTTGAGCCTCTCTCCTCAAGAACTTCTCAAGGCTTTCAACTAAAAGTTGCTCAAACACATGGTGATCTACCTTCCTGACATCTTTGGAACCGTATCGGGCAACACATTGGAATATATGGTAGTCCTTCGGACAAATTCTACGGAAAAGAAACCTTTCCTCTTGAGGGACCACTGGCACGGGAACATACTTGATGCAAACAAATACTACAGAAGAGTGGATTGCTGGAAGGCTAAGCAGGAACTGCCCAAAAATTGAGGGAATGCCTTGGACAAGCTCATTGTACAGCAGTCCGATTCCTGGAACTCTTACAGTTCCAAGGGTGGAGCCAAGTTCAAGCATAAAATCCATGGAAATCTTCTCTCTCACCTCACTCTGGTACTTCAACAAGCTCCCATAATTCCAAGTGTACATCACACATAGATAGAGCGTAGCGAAAACAAGCGGAAGCCAACCTCCCTCTTCGATTTTTGATAAAACTGCAGACAAGTAAACAAGCTCTACAGACCCAAACACTAACGGGAAACACAAAGCCAGAAAAAAGTTGGTCTGTCAAATTAGAAGCATCACAAGTGTCACCAGCGTGGTGCTCACAATCATCACACCAACTTCAGCTATGCCTGCAAGAACAACACGAGTTCCATTAGCAAACCTACAACTGTAGGCTTAGAAACAACTACCAAGCATTAGCCCAGCCCCTCCAAGAAAAATCGTTAGATACACAGGGGACAAGATCAAAATGACTTGTCGAGCTATATTGGAAAGCAATAGATTTCCAACTGGAAATTATTAAATACCAGCAGGTATTACTATTCCAGAAAATTTCAAATGATTTTTTTTCAATGCAGAAAAAAGAACGCTATGGAGATGAAAAAGCAGGAAGATACTTACCATATGCATTGGCAATATCTGTTGTTCTTCGGAAGATTGAAACCACAACAATGCACATTATCATTAGAAAATAATGCAGGGATATAAATTTGGCCCATCAGCTTCCTTGAGGTGTGAACTATCTTCAACCTTGGGAAGCAACCAAGAGACATTGCTTGCTTAACACACGAAAATGTAGCAGATATCATTGCTTGGCTGGCAATCATGGCAGCAAGGGTGGCAATGACAACGACTGGCCAGAACAGGCTCTCTGTTATTCATGAGATTCAGGAACTGTGTCAGATTTTGCACATAAAATTCGGACATTTTGACTCGAGATAGTTTAGAAGGGAAATGAATTAATATTAGTCATCATACTAGGGGAAAAAGTCACCTGGAACAGAATCGTAGAATATTCTGCTTGCTGAATCGGGATATTTCATCAAATATGAAGCCTGACCCATGTAAGCCAGGAGAAGACAGGGAAACACTACACAAGTAAAGGCAATCTGTGCAAGTAGTAAAGGGTAATTAGGTGAAATATATACAGTAAATCTTCGAGAAAGATACAAAATTCAGGGAAACAGAAAGAAACCTGCGTGGATTCTACGGAAAAATGCCCTTAAGTCAGCGAACATGGCTTCAGCTCCTGAAACGACATGCAGACATGGTGTGGCATAAAACATGTGTATCTTTTTTACAATGCTATTTGACGAACTTAAAGACGACAATACGAAAAGGTAGGTTGTCAATTTTCACATTGAAGCGAGGCTGATTCACCAATGAGCCTTTATAGCCGCTGTGTCCAACACCTAATTTGCAATAATCAATATAGCAGAACAGACAAAAGCAAAAATCTAATTTATGCAACCAGCATATCGGTGTAAAGAAACAATGTGTTACATTTAGACAGGACTGTAACAATGTGTTACAAGAAGTATAAGAGAGGCATGCAAGCAAAAGATCAAGAGGTTCTACTGTAAAAGAAGGCAATGTAGACAGTTCAAATCATAATCAAACGAACTGGATTGCCCAAATGTCTCTACCCAGAACAGACTTAATAACAATAGCTGTCTCGGCTTATTCATTCAATACTGACTGATACGTATGTGTGTCCCCAAAGGAAGGCTTTAAGAGAAACTTTCACAATAGGAGATCAACAGGTATGGTTGATATGCAAGAAGAATTTTATCAGTCATGAAACATTTGTACACAAGAATGGTAGAGTGATCTTTATACCGGAAAAATTCAGTGGACACCTAACTAGCTAAAGTCGTATGGATTTAGAGTTCCTAACCTTCTAATGTGGGTAGCATGTTTTGAAAACAATGAGCAAAGATGAGTTCCATCTACTCTTACTAGGGAAGATGTCTCCAGGTCCCAGTAGCATCTGATATGACTCGGGAAGTTGAGGACACAGCAGAATATCCAAATCAATGTAGTAATCCACCAGTAGAGCTCACAGTTTAGGGTAGTATGTACCTGTAATGCACAGAACGCAACCACCAAGAGCTGACCAAGCAGCACCACTGTTATTTTTGAAGAAAAAATAGATATAAGCTGGATTGAGTGCCTTGATGACGTTGATATCATGCTTCACTAGATTGTAAATCCCAATGGAACCCAGAGAAAAGAACCACAGACCAAGAACCGAAGCAAACATGAAACCCACCTTCCCTGTTCCAAACTGCTGTATGCTGAACAGCCCGACAAGGATTATGATTGAGACAACAACCACAGCATTTATAGACAAAACCAGTGAGACTATAGTGATTTTGATCACAACATTCATTAGTTGTTTCATCTACAATAGCCAGAGAAAAGAATGCGGAAGTTGCCCAGAATTGCGTTGTGTGTATCTGTCTTGTAATACAAATTTAATGGATGCTTCATATTTTAACCCAGTGAGTAATGAATTCATGATAAAATAAGTTTCCTACTAACATGGATCCACTGCAATAGCATCAGGTTTGTATAAAACTTGTTATCCTTTCGTGCATTCTGGCCTGAACAAAACAAGCATCCCACAATCTATGCCTAGATTTCACAGACACATGAGGATCTCTCTGACTACAATAACATTACATTGTGAAAAGAAAAAGGAGGTAAAGTAGAACTTTAAGCACACCACACAAGGGTATTTAACCCCATCTAATAACTTCTGTTCTTTCCTGACACCAAACAGTAAAGTAGACCACACATGCATCTAGAGAAGTTGAAAAAAAAAGAAAAAAAAAATCTTGCTTGTACCAAACCAGGATATTTCACCTTGCAGACTGCTCACAGCCGACATCACTGCATGTCAGATGCCATAATAGTGAATTAGTGTCATTCCAGGAAATTGAAATCCATTCTATTTCACAAATCAAATAAAAATAACACTGAAATGGCTACAGGTTGATATAGTTTGATAGAACATTCCACCATAATTATTGAAACAAAGAACCAACGAACAAGTTCAAAATGCCTTGTCCACTGGTTTGTTAGTGCATTTCAAAGTGCTTTTGGACCGAGAAAGCATTGAATTGATGCTTTTTTCATTCTGAAAGTGCTTTTGCAAACGCATCTGGAACACATTACCAAATACACAATTCTAAATTAAGGTTAAAGGGAAATCAACAGCAAAATATTTATATGGAGAGAATGATCAAGATGATGTTTCAAGTGAAAATAATTCCCCTTTTAAGGAAAGCTTCTGCCTTTTTGGAAGTTGCAAGCACTCTTCACCTATCTCACTGACAAGCAAGCCAAACGAAAATATCTATACCCTATGGGGTTTGATTTCAACGAATCAGCACTCATGATTTATCCAATAGGTAACTGTAGCTGGTTCTTCACATAAATTCATCGAATTGAACTTTGATGATGTTGCAGCACCATGTGATCCTTAGTTAGTTGAAGAATGACACCATGCTTTATTAGTTGGATAAGGATTGTTAATAGTTCGTAAGTAAATATTAGTTACCACAAGAGATCAACACCTCTATAAATATCGTTGTAGAATTCCTAAAGAGAATAAGAATGAAATCAGTAAAGTCTATTTTGTAGAAATTCTGCAGAATCCCTTCTCTCTCTCTCTCTCTCTCTCTCTCTCTCAATTCCTCTCTCCCTAAATCTTTCTTTCTATCAAGAATCACTTTGTTAAGCCTAGTTCTTAAAAGACGATAAATCCTTTAACTCCCACAGTTAATGTAGCATGTATTTCAGAGCTTTGTTCTCTGTTCTTTTTTTTTTTTTTAGTTATTATTATTTTGACAATCAGGAGCTTACTTTCTAGGAGGTCACCAACTTTGAATTTTGCTGGCGTTCCCCAAGAAAAACCGCATGGAATCGTCTACTGCCTAAAAAATCTATTGCTAGTGACTGAGTTGCACCTTCACTATTGAATAATCTCCAGTTCTACATGGTGAATGGAAGATAGAAATCCACCGGTTGTAAGACCATATGATGTGAGCAGAAAATTCTCAAACACGGACTACGTTTATATAGCACCTAGCTACTAGTCAATGACACAACACATCCATGTGCCTGACATTGCGGGGGTAAGAATAGCATCTCCTATGACCATGGAAGTTCCTGTCAGAACCAAAAGCAAAAGCAGTGTTTTCAAGGATGATATTTTCTCCAAAGTTTCTTTTATCTTTAAAGCCCTCTCCAGTTCTGGAGTGGGCAATTTGAGCTTAAAACTTGAAATATTTTCATCAGCTGGCTGTCGATTTGGCAGCATATTAACCTTTGCATATCTGCAGATCAGTGAGTAGGGAGCAAATGTTCCTCCTACAATCAGAGTTATCGATGTATTAAACAATATATAGTCCATGACATTACTAGCAATAAAGCAAGATGAAAAGTAATCAATTTGAAAAGATATCTATTGCCTTCCCCATAATCATTTGCTTTGAGCACTACAAAAACATATTTTGCTAATGGAATGAGAGAAATCGTGTAAATAACTAGTGACAATGCTCCCAAGATATCAACTTCTGACTTGATGGGCACCTTGCTGAAAACATCAGTAAAGACATAGAGAGGGCTTGCGCCCAGGTCACCATATACCACACCAAGTGTCTGAAAACCATTGCAAGAGTTCGCCAAACTGCAAGGTCCTAATATAGTAAAGTAATGGTTTAGTAATAGAAAACATCAGATCTCATTGACTCATGAATTTTTTATTTCATTCTAGCAAACCACTTTTGCTGCTTGTCAAAGTGAGTAAGATTGGCAGATGAAGCAGACAAAATCTTTTTGAATGCCTAGCAGTTAAAGTTGGGACTGATATGAACTCCTAACTTTTCAGCTGCTGCGCTCTCTTTTCATGGATTCTAATCACAGCTAGAGGAAAGGTGCTGTTTATAGAATTCCTAACCCCCCCCCACACACACACATGTTTACGAAGAATCAAACCATGTCAAATTTTGGGTCAACCAGGGCAACACTGAATGCTCTTCCCCATAATGGCCACTGATAAAAACCGTTCACATGCCCAGCTTACTCCAAAACGTAAAGCAATAGGTGGAATCATTGCACAGAATAGCAACTATAATAATGGTGGAGTTTATCGATTCCCTCCCTTCATCATTGGTCACAACTCACAAAATTCTCGTGGAAGTCAATTTTATAGCATTTTCCCCAAATTTACACAGTAGCATAACAACACGAGCTAGGAAACACAGATACATTCTGAGGGAAATGGATGATAGCCATGGTAAAATTCAAAAGGAAAGAAAGAATGTAATAGTAAATGGTGATGATTATATGATTATTAGTACCTTAGGGTGGTGGTGGTGAGCACCAGCAATCTCCATGGCTTCAACATCGAAAGAGTTTGTTGGGCTTCTTAACCAGCCTCCTCCTCATGGATCCACACCCTTGTCTGCTATCGTTCTCATCAAGCAAAGACCAAGGAGGCGACTCTGAGTCCACTTCGCTACCATCCACCCACGAGATTCACCAACACTACCACCATCAACAAAGTTATGATTACTCCTGCCTACCAACCTCGCACTGCTCTCTTCAATCCGATCCTCATCTCCTTCCATATTCTGCAAACCCACTTCAAGAACAAAACCTGCCGGTTCGGTCTTCACGTACAATGGCACCACCCCCTTTGTGGCTGATGTTCCTCACAGACTGAAGCAGTCACCGTACGCTGTAGCATTGATATTAGGTGATGTTGAGTGCTGATTTTGCATTGCTACTGACAATAATCATTAATAGAAAGGGACAAAGAACTGAAGAAAATAAACCAATCACGAGTAAAAGACAAGAAGCAGAGTTATTTTCAGACGTCGTCGCCAGTTGAAAAGCATCCTACGCAACGTAACGAACACACGTTGTCTTTTTTTTTTAAAAAAAATATATATTAAAATTAATTTTTTATATTTATATTTATATTTTTAATATGAATACTGGTTTAAAATTATTAAAAAATTGATTTAATATTTTTTTAAATTTTTTAAATAGTTTGTTGTATACATTTTAGTTGGTTTTTTTGAATGTGCTCCAGAATATGATAGAAATTAAGATTTGTATATATATAAATATATATATATATATATAAATTAAGATTTGTGTGTGTGTGTGTGTGTGTGTTATAGATGGCAAAACTGAAGTCACTCACGATTTACAATTAAAAAAAATTAAAAACCCTAAATCAAGACATAATTTAGATTGTAGATTGTAGTGGTAAAAATATTATTTTTTTTTTAGATTAACGTGGGTGTCCGGGCCAGCTTTTGCGCATCACGACTAATCTCACGGGCCCTGAAGTTAACGATCATGTAAGCCTCCAGTGACCATCATATGAGCAACCAAGGACTCGAACCTGAGACCACAGAGGAAGCAAACCCCTTGATCCCAAGTCCTTACCACTTGACCACCACATAGGGTTATATTATTTATACTTATTTGAAAAGGTCAAAACACATGGTCTTGGAATATAAAGTTATTTTCAGTGGGATTTATTTATTATTGTCGTCTGGTTACTGATTAGAAAATCTGGTTGATTCTTCTTATAAAAATCTTATATATATATATATATATATATATATCTTAAAAACAGGGGAAAGGTGGATAGGATAGATAATACAGGCTTGACTCCTCGATGTCACAAGAAATTGGGCGGCTGAAAGGCAAATGGAAGAACTGGCTCGTAAGTAAAAAGGCTCTCCAGCCTGAGGCCAGGCCTAAGTCGAGAGTCGTGCTTTCTAACAGAGTTGGTTGCTTTCTAAGGATAAGGGTGTGTGTGGAAAAGAGATATAAATAATTTTTTTAAAATTTTTATTTAAAATAATTTTTTAATATTTTTAAATTATTTAAATTTTTTGATGTTAAAAATAATTTTTTTTATGTTAATGTGTTTTTGACCAAAACAATATTTTAAATTGCTATAACTATCACAATCTTAAATATACCATTACATAAAAAAACGAGGCTAGGGGCTCTACATTTTCACATAAATAATGTAATAACTGTTATATAGTTAGAAGTTAAAAAAATTAAAACCATGTATCAAGGTTTTTTTGATATTTTTACCTTCAAATGCATAATTAAATGATTATATTGCCCTTGCATTTCTCAAAAATAAAATTGATTGTTAGGGCTATTTCGGTATTTTCCATATAGTTTTTTCTATGCTGTCAATTAAAATGAGGGAGGACAATTAGGTTTTTGAAAAAAAATAAAATAATAAAATAATAAAAAGTTACTGAAATGAAATATCGGTACTTTTTAAATAATACGTGTGACATTTTCCAATGTTCAAATGTCATTGTCAACAAAAACATTGGAAGTGGAGGTTTATCCTCTGCATGGTAGTTTGATGCATGTTAACGATAAATGTGTTGTTGATCTTTAATGAACTTTTTTCCCTCTCTCTTTTCTCTATCTACACTTTGATTTTCTTGTTGGCTTTGCTAAAAATTGAATTTGCCATTCAATTATTGTTTATTTTAATTTGAATCTTACTACTATTTACTTTGTTCTTAATGCTTTTTTAAAAATTTTATTTTTTATTTCATTTCATCTGTATATTTCATTTCATTTAGTTTTTTATCCAATTTGATTATCATATTTTTTATTGATTCTTTTTTAATCCTTTTCCTTATTTATTTTCATGTAAATTTCATCTCTAAAACAAACCTAGCCCCAGTAATTCATAACTTCTTTCGTTTGTTGTCGAGATCGTTGAGTAAGCTGCTTATAACTTGATAGGGATAGCCAGATTTCTAAACTAAAAAAAAGAGTTTATTCTCATTTAAAGATCTATGTCTAGAAAAGCATCTTTTTCTTTTTTGGGCGTAGCGTGAAAAGAGAAAAGAAGAGTGCAACGAGCTCTTAAGCCCATGGACATTCATCCTTTGTTTGCTTCACGGCATAAGATCTCATCACAACAAGGGTAGAAAAATAGGCTTTGAGTAGATCCCGTGATCAATAGAAAGAGCCCTTCCTCTAGTTCTAGTAGCTAGGGAGCTTGACAACAAACAATTTAGAATTTTATTTCATTTAATATTTTTATTTAAATTTAATCTTTATTATTTTTATTTCATTTTTTTATCCATTTTAGATTTATTTTATTTTCTAATTTAGTCCATGTTTATTTTTTTATTTAGTTTTTAATACTAGGATTGGTCTAATGACTCAAGTTACTAATTTCAAAGATTATCTTGATTTAACATTGATTTTTTTTCAATTTTTTTTAATTTTTTACAATTTTATCATTAGATATTTAACCTTATGCTTCATTACTTGTTAAATTTTTCTTCATGTGAATTTATCTCAATTTCATATCCCTACTTGTAGGATAATAAAATTAATTTGGGTTTATTCGAGTTTTTTTTCTAGTCTTTCTTTTGTTAAAATTAATTTTTTTTAATTTTATTATTTTATGTTATGTTATTGAGCCTTAAATTTTGTTATTTTCTTTTTTTGCTTTTTTTTGATGAGGAATTATCTTGGGTCATGAGTTAATGAAAGTTAACTTAAGTTGACTCTTTTATATTGGTTTAATTTAAGCTTTTTTTTTAGGTCTTTTTTTTAATATTTTTTTTATCCCAATTTCATTTCATAAGTCAAATGTTAGTAAAGTTGACTTAGGTTAACTCATTTTTTTTCTAATTTTTTCTTTAATATTAGGTTATTATACCTTAAATTATGTGAAATTTGTTTTTGCTTTTTTCCATATGTGGTTATCACAGGTTGTGAGTTGGGCTAACTCGAGTTTACACAAGTTTTTATCAATCTTTTTTTAAAAATTTATTTGATTTCATTTCTTTTTCTAGGTTGTTTTCAAATAATTTAATTTTCTATCCCAATCTTACAACGTGAATTGAGGGTTAGCCGAGTAAACCTAGGTTGTCCTGAGTTTTTTTTCTGAATTTTTTTATAACTATTTTTTTTTAATTTCATCATTTTTTATTGCAACACAACCACACTTTTTTCAAAGAATGATTTTTTTCCCCTTCAAATCAATTTCTTTGATTTTTTATTTGTTGTTTTGATTTGTTGGTATCAAAATGAATTTAAAAATATATATATAAAAATATTTTTATACATTTCATAAAGAAAAACGCTTTAAAAAACAACTACCACCACAATATTTCAAGACTTAAATTATCAAGACTTAAATTTAGTGATTTTTTAAAACTTTTTCTATGTAAAACTATTCTAATCTCATATTTCATGTTGCATTCAAGAGAGAGAGAGGGAAAGAAAAACCCTTGCAAGTTTGGGATGTTGAAGGAGCTATAATTCTTTACACTAGGAAAAAAATTTATCTGCTAATGACATAACATGACATAATATAAGCCACCTATGTATCAATAGTTATACAAGAAGAGTGTAATAATTATAAATTATTTTACAAGGAAAATTAATCATTAAAAAATTATCATAAAAGGTTCTTTAAACAAAGCTAAAACAAAAATGAAAACCACTTGAATAGAATTTCCTTAAATATGAAAAAAAAAGAGTAACGGAGGCAGCACAATTGAAAAAAGATTCTCATAAAATGAACTTTACTTGGTCATTTCCATTTCAAGAGGAAACTTGTATATTTAATTTTTAACAGATGCTGAATTGGCGTGGGAAGCAAGATCGAGCTTGATCGCTGGAGTTCGCTGGAGGTAGCCCCGATCTCCTAGTTGTTCCCCGGCCAGTATTTAGCGAGAAATTAGGCTTGCTTAACACAACCATCTCCAGTGAAGCTCTTTCCAGACATGATTTCCATTTTCTGTATTGTAATTCAGCTAAATCTAGCATTATAAATCTTTTATCTCAGTTTTGACATCTCAACTCAACAGGAGTTGTAAGGCCGGACTCGTTATCAATTTTTTTAAGTTAAAATACCATATTTTTTTTACTATCCTAACAAAAAAATATGTTATTCAAATAAATATTTTTTTCCGTATTACGTGGATTTCCAACTCAATCATGTTGAGCTAGCAAATTAGAACTAGATTTGTAGTTGTCACTCACTTGATCTCTCAGTCATTTCGTTGTATCAATTTTAAATTTACTATTGTATTTTTGTTTTATTTTACTTGTTGCATGGTGGGATTGTTCTTCTCCTAAATCAATAGAATTTATAAACGGAAGTTGTAAAACTTGCAATACGAAGGCAAGGCAGTGCCCAAGAAAGGTTGGAGAGGAATCATTCTTGCGGTGACCGCCAGCCTCCCCACCACAAATGTGTAGGGAGACATGCAGAATCTGAACCAAAAGCTTTTTGATTGTCGCAAGTGTCAGGCAGTTTTTCTGCTGGACTCACGCAACCTCGACCCTCGTCGAGTCTTGATAAAATACCTGTCGCTGAGATTCGCGTACCCAGGGAAAGAAAGCCGCCAATGGACGGAAACTAGTGGCGCATTTGGACAGCCTTAGAGGCTTAGCAGCACTGTTCGATCTAATCGCAGCATAGCCCAAAAACACGTCGGTTATGAGCATTGAACTGAGGCTTAGGTCCACCTTTTACTCTTTTGTGTTTATTTTTTGCTCCTGTTGCATCGCATGGCTGAGCAGTGAGCATGGAACTGGGCATTCAAGCCTAATGTGCGCCTCGACTGCTATGATTATTCCTAACTCAGCAGTACAACTTGACACATGCCCCTACATGGTTCTCAGGGCATGTGGAACCAAAATTGCTGAAAATTATAAGTGCTGGTCCGTACTGAGAACATGCAAGGGAGTTTTGCCGCATACCTTTTCCTAAAATCTATCCGCACACCAGCGCACGGTGTTTAATTTGCGGGCCCTGTGCATGTAAAAAAAATTCTCTTACAGGCAGATCTGATTTCTACAAAAAGTCGAGAACCTCAAAGCATGTAAAGTATCGAAGTCATAGGAACAGTTATAATTGTAGGTTTTACGAGGCAAGCAGAAAAACCACATCTATCAACTAAAAGTTCTACCTGATTGCTTTTGAAAATTTCCATAATCTTGATAATAATTTTACGGTGGGTCTGACCCTCGAAATCCATAAAAAACAAAGTAATCAAGTTCTCTCAACTAAACCATTGCTGAGAACATAAATTTAAACTTCAACTTCTTCCGTAGCTCATTGCAGAATAGACCTTTCGGAAAGGATGAAGACCAAGCCCTTGACAGCAGCTTTAGCCTGCTCCTTCTCTGATCTTCAACATTCTATCATTCAGCCCCTGAATCAATCACTTTCTTTGCAAAAGATGGCAAGCAGAAAGCCGCTGTATGCAACTGAAATTGGGAACAGGAGTGATTGTAAGAACAGAACTATAGTGTTCAGTGAAACGAATTGGAAGAAACATGGGCTCATTTAAGAAAAGTAATTTGCTATAATGCCCCTCACCTCTGAGTTGTAGAATTTCAAAGGTTTTGATTTTCTTTGACTATCATCGACATCTATAGGATTAACTGGATGCTTGAAATCAACAGGGGGTCCCTCAGTAGAGCAAAGCATGAAACCAATCATCCCGCTGAAACAAAATAAATAAATAATAAATTAGAAACAAGGAATACATCATATCCACTTACCACCAAATAGCATTACGTCAAGGGCAACATATAAATAAAAGATGTCTGATTCTGATAGTAAGGATCGGGCCGGGAAGATATGTTTAGATAAATAATAAGGGCCTTTAATTCTAAGAGTGAGGTCGCTGTTATATGTGCACATCAACAATGCCACAAGTGAGAGGGCAGGGGATAAGTACAGGCCTTGGGTAAGTAGGAACAGTAGTCCAAGCATAGTTGACAGAGCCTTTGAAGATCTGACGGCAATTTGCCACAATATCCTCAATGATGTTCATGTGAAGCCATATACTTTCTGCCTGTGTGCTCACAACTCCTCCTGGACGGAGAGCCTTTGCTACTGACTCAAAAAAGGGCTTCTCAAAAAGCTCTTGAGCAGGACCTGAGTTATGGAAACATAATCGTTTGAAAGTTAAAAGGAATTCAGAGCTGCTAAATTAAAACAGACAATTGTCAAGTTCCCTCTTAACAAGTACCAATTTGCAGAGCTTGCAGTAGTGCTGTTACCTATTGGGTCGGAAGAATCTACTATGATTGCATCATAAGTACCTTCAGGAACAGCCTTCAAGAATGCAACTCCTGCAAGTTCAAAGAAATTCGACCAATAAATAAACTCACAAGATAAGAAAAAAGGGGAACAAGAAAGCAGCAGTTCGTACCATCACCAACACGGAGAGTCACTCGGGGATCCTCATACCCAATTGCTACGTCAGGGAAGAATTTTTTAGAAACCTGGAAAACAAAAAGGGAATAAGTTATAGTACAGAGACTGTCTCAAGGATACTTGAAAATTTGGGCCCTAAATGTTATAAAATTGAAATTGAAACAGAAAACTCAATCAGAAAATGTCATATCCACTTCTTTAATGAGATCAAACTCCATGCCAAAGTAACCATTAAAACTCTGGAAAAATAGCCTAAGTATGAAAGAGGCTTTAGGTGTCCTACTCACATCAACAACCATCTTATCTATTTCACATATGTCAATCTGCTCAATAGAAGAGTGCCGAGCCACTTCCCGTAGGACCCCACCATCTCCTCCACCAATAACCAAAACCTGATGAAGAAAAAAATGTAGTAAGAATTAGAAAGAAAAAAGAGAAACTAAATTTAGCACCATGCAATTACGTTAAATAATATTACCAAGTAAAAACACCGAAAAGAAGTCCTGTGAACATAAAACTAGATCAATCAGCTCAGCATTTTCCACCCCATATTCAACAGCATTGAAATGAATTTTTCATTCTAACTTCTACAGATTGGCACTTCTCGCAAGTCAAAATTCTTTTGATTTTCTCTTTCATCTTTTAGTTTTAGATCCCATATCCTCTTGCTGTAGTTCTGAAATGCTCAATTAACATGCTTCCTGCTTTCTAAAAATTTCCACCACACCAAATTGTTGATACAGGCTCTAGGTAAAAATGGCAAAAGAAAAAAGAAACAAACCATGTATTCCATTTCTGATGCCACCCATCCCATTAAACTAAATGTGAGTATTTTAATGGTCCATTCCCTACTGACATATCCTATGCACAATGCATCAACTACACATCAAAGGTGTAAGATTTAAACCAGGAATGAAATACTAATTAAAATGTGTCATAATACATGTAACAACGCTCAAATGGCACTCAAGTATGCAAATGCATTTCCATTCGATTCTTTGATTCTATACCTTCTTTGGATTTACAATTGAGCAAAGAGGAAGGTGAGTGATCATTTCTTGATATGCACATTCATCCCTCTCTGTTAGCTGAATCACCCCATCTAAAACTAGAACCTTTCCATATGTTGATGACTGCAAAAGAGCATCATGATGCATAATTCAGCATCAATAAATGTTATAAGAAAAGTTTGAACATATAAAAAAACAAAAAGGTTAGCACATCTCCAGGGTATTAATTACCTGAAAGACCATGACATTCTGATAGTCAGACTTCCCTTGAAATAAGATCTTCTCTACTTTCAGGGAATGCGCTTCTCCTACAGGTTTCAAAAGTGAATCTCGTAAGAAGAAATAAAATACAAAAACGTGGGATTGAGAATGACTAGGGCCATGAACAAGAAAAGTTACGATGAAGTTGGCAAAGATAATGAGGCTTCAGATGTACATAACAGTACATAGAAAAACACCAAATATAACTACATTAAAGTGCAGAACAGAGAATGGTCCGACAAATTAGCTGACATTCTAAATAATGCAAGGTATCCTTGCTCAATATTGCAGAAATAGCCTCAGTCGAGTGGCACAAGGACATTTCAAGGAAAACAGCACAAGAAATCATTTTGTAAACAAATGCAAAGCTAGTTCTTTTCTCAGTAATCCTATCAGTATCAAAATTCAAAATTCCCAACACTTGCAAAAATACCATATTTTTAAGAATCATTCAGAGTAACATGAATGAAATTCAGATACATGCAAGAGGACAGAGCAGATACACGCTAATTCCCACCAATCAGGTACAAGCACCTGGACTAGTAAAAATGAAAGGGATTTTAATTAAGTCAGTGGTTAAGGGTGTAATAGAACATTAGATGGCATAAACATCAAAAATGAAGTTCCCATTACAGGGAATAATCATATAAATTAAAAATAATTATGAAGGAAGGAAAAGGAAAAGGTGCCCCTGGAGTGAAGCCATGAACAACAACAGCCAAAAGAATTGTAAATACTCGGGAAAGAAAGACCCCCTGGACTACCAGTTAAACCTAAACCAAAAAGAAATACCTCACAAACCAAACTGACTTAAAAGCCCGAAATTGAAGTCCTCAGATAAAACATAATTTGCAATAAGATGTAACAAAAGAACACCCATGATTCTTATAGATTAACAGTTACGCAGAACAACATGAGTGTATCATCTTGTATTCCAAAGAAACAGGGGAGGTCTTTAACTTTTCAAGATGCATGGTGTTCTTGGTTGTAATCAAAAGAAAAGGAGGCGGCAAATGAGGGGGGGCGGTTTAGAGAAGAGAAATACCAGGCCACATTGGGCTAATCTCAGAGAACCAGCCAGGAATAACAGAGGAAATATAACCGCTACTGTTGGTCTCTGTCTCCATGGCTTCAGTGGCAGTAAAGGCCCCGTTCTCTTCATCTTCTCTTGGCCTCTTCACTGGCAAATCACCAACAAAACTCTCTTCAGCCATACAGACTCTCTGAGAGTTTCTCTTGCTGGAGCACCTAAAACCCTCTCCCCCTCACCAAAAAAAAAAAAAAACCTCCGGTACGTAGAAAAAGGAAAGAGGAGGAGCACCCTGTGAGACAGACGGGTATAGAGAGAGAGACACCCTCAAAAACCTAATAAAGAGGTATACCTGAAGTTTACTTCTTAAAAAGGAATGGAAGGGAAGCCACATGCTACTTTATTTATTTTCCAATATTCTAATCCCTTTTTTTTTTTTATGGGTGCATAATTGATTGATGCGTGGTAATTTGTTTTATTAAATGGTGATATATATTTTAAAACCAACTTGAACATAAATTAAGATTAAATTTACTTATCAAATAATTGTAATATTATATCTCCTATATTTAAAGTATTTTAATAATATTCTTTATGATATTAAATATATTTTGAAGACTCGAATTTTCAATGTAGAAGTTTGCAACCTTCATTACTCTCGGTGCAGGAAGATTTAACTGCTTATCCTAAAATTCTAATAAATAGATAAAATATATTTGATACGTTCGTATTAAAAATAAATTTTAAAAATATTATTTTAATATATTTCTAAAAATTATTTTAAAAAGCTAAAATTAAGATTTTTTATATTATTTTAATATTAAAAATAAATTTAAAAAATATAAAACACATTATTTTAATATATTTTTAAATAAAAATTCTTAAAAAAAACCACAACCACAATTACATTCAACCTATCAATCATCCAAAAAGCAAACCTTGATTCGTATGGCAATAATAACAATAATAATCAGTGCTATACGTTGCATCGCAGAGAGAATCTGCTTACTAAAGACGCGTCCTTGTTTTTGGGTTCCCTTTTACTTTTTGTGAGCATAATATCTCCTTAAAATCAGAGACCTTTTTTATGATGTGAATCATAGCACGAAGGATGTGCTGCAGTAAATGATGGGGCTATCAATTAGGGTTCTGGGCACTTTGGGATGAGGTTTCCTCTTTTTTACTTTTCTCCGACGTTTTGACGAGGCATTTCACATGATTATCACCCACATGGTGTTTTTTGTCTTCTATATTGTTTTTTTTTTTTTTTAAATTTCTAAATCGTCCAGCTTAATTCACTTTCAGTATGATTTTCTCAATCTGATGTGTTTTGCGATGTATTTATTTATTTTACTTGTTATACGGATAAATCAAATTATTTTTTATTTATCTTGTTTTTATTTTATCAGAAATATAATAATTTTGATCTCAAATTTGTATGAAATTAAAGATGTTTCAAGCTAGAATCATTTCATAAACCTACCCTATCAACTCGATTGACTAACAGTATCTACTGGCAAGTTTATAAATTTTAATCCTGGAATCACAACAAACAACAAAGAGAAATTAAATCACAGAAAACAAAAATGTAAATTTTATCATGATAAGAACTAGAGGAACAATTAAACTAACTGGTTTTATCGCATCCACTCCTTGCTAGAGTGAATGAACACTCCAATTTCACCTTTTTGAGTTCTTGAGGAGAAAAGGATGGGACGAATTATCCTCCCTGACGGTTTAGACAAGTTCAGACTCGTACTTGGTTGTTGACGAAGAGGCAATGCCACGACCAAACACCTACGGTCGACGGACGCCGAAGAGAGTTAGCAACAACCCGGTTGGTTTTCCGGTGATATCGCATCCCTTTCTCCTTAAATTTATTTCGGGCTCTAGTCTATTATTTGGAGTCGTATGATTGGATTTGTAGTGGTTTAGAGCCATTCGATTGATGAGATAAGCTCTTTCCTATTCCTCGCCGGTGTCGCCCCTTTCACTTTTAACCATCCACCCCATCTCCCCGGCACCAGAAAATGCCCTCTACCTCTTCACCTTCTCGATCAGGGCAAAATCATGGGAAGACCCTAGTCTTCTGACAACGGAAGGATGGGGGGTCACCTAAGAAGAAGGGAATGATTACCCCAATAATGTGATACTTTAATGATTACATCACCTTCCTTCCCCGCCCTTTTTAAAACATGGGTCTGGGCTTTGAAGCTTTTTAAGGTTGCGAGCGTGTTGTCGCAGTTGGACTTTATAGTAAGAAATGGACTGTGCAAAACTGTTGGTTGTATAAGATTGAGATAATAATACATTCTCTGAAGTTTTTTTTTTTTTGAGCAGTTCATTTGTCACTTTTCTAGATATCTATACCCTGTATGTATTTAAAAAAATGGCACGTGAGGATTATGTGCACATGAAATATTAAAATATATTTTATATTTTTTTTATTAATGTGAATGTTTAAACGAATTTATGTATACAGTTTTTAAAATTAATAATTCAGGTTTTAAAATTAATTATCATATAAAATTTTAATAATCATGAAAAAATCCGAATCTGTAATTATTGAAAAACAAATTTAAAATTGGATTAATCGAGTTATCTATAAAAATTAATTATTATTTTAATTTCTAAAAAATTTATTATTATTATTATTATTTATTTAAGCAAATGCGCTTTTGTACGTTTAGATTTGCGATCCTTTTATTCGGTCCAGCTAATAAATATATTGAGAATATGAGAAAATCATGTGTAATGACCAAGATAATTGAAAAATAAAAAGTAAAATATTAAATCAAATTAAGAAGAAAAATAACTAGAATAAAAATCCTAAAAATTGGAAAAGTAATTATATTTTTTCTTCTTGATGGTTATATTATTCAATTTATGAAACTGAATAAAAAATATATTAGATTTTTCGAGTAACTCGTTAAATGACACTTTCTCGATGCTATCCCACAAAAGACCTCACAATCCAGCAATAAAAGAGTGGATAAAATCAGGCCATGAATTTTTCCTAAAATTCACTAAACATTTGAGAGTTTGGAAGATAGTTGTAGAAAACCATTTACATGAAACAAACAGGCCTGCAATCTATTTTCTGTTCGAAACTACGAAGATTAAGACTAATAACATGATCAGCATTGTGCCTATGCAAGTAAAAAGGTATCGCATGATCTATCATGATCTTGACCTGAGGGAAAGACCTGTTTCCACTTTCTTAATTTCAAAGATGAGCATCCTTCACATCTTGAGGACAAAAAATTGAGCTTCTTCATCTAATATAGCCTGAAGCATCTCCAACATTTGGGATGCCTTCACATGGTCTTGAGTACTCGACAGTATGTAATCAACCAACGTGGTTTCTTCCTCTCCCAAAAACTCTGTAACCTTCTTTGATATCCAAGGTCTCATTCTCTCATGAAGCTCATGCTGTGAAGGTGCAGAAGATAAGAACATTAAAAAGCATGAACTTCGGGCATGGTAGTAAAAAATGAGGGGTTTAGAAGGGAAAGCAAATATTTGACACGATTTATTCCTAAGCAGTAAGAACTTTAAATAGAGTTGCTTACCTTGTCATACATGGCCCAATTTATCTCATACGAAAATTGCTCCTCCTTGGTCTCTGGGATCATATCAATCAATTGCTTCGCATCCAAAAGCTTCTGTTTATCTGCTGTCTTGACTTTATCTAGCCCATGTTCTCGGTTTCGGTCCCTGTCCCATTCAAAAACCTTTTCTTTGTTATCATATCTGCTTCGATTAATGTCATCATCATTACAGTCCCTGTCCCATTGGCTTGACCTATCATGAGAGCGTCTGCTTCTTTCTACATCAGGCTTCTCCTCTTTGGGAGTAACATTCAATATTCGCTTTGCAAATTCTGCAGCAGCAACAAGATTTGGTGGCTGTGCTCCAGAAACAGCATGATGGACAGCCTGCAACTCCTCATTTGAATAATCAATGGGAACCAGTGGCCTCATTTTTTCTCCTTACGTGCATCATCATCCTCTTCATGGAAAACGGATGGGACAGCAGCTCATTTTCCAGAGCCAACCAAACCAAAGCCCGACTTTCTTGCAGGAACGCTACCACTCAGTTACGTATCTGATTCAGCTATCAATGCCATGTTTGATTCATCACTGGCACCATTTTGTAAAATCCCATCACCTGTCATGCAGAGCATGCCACCCAAAAACATTGGAGAAGTCTCACATTTTTTCCATCAAGAGATTTGGGGAACAACACGCTAACATTAAAAAAAAAGAAAAAGAAACAAATACAGATAAAAAAGTTTACCTGTGTGGTTTTCATACCAGAAACACCTTCATAATCTTTTTCAACAGCCTTCTCTGTACTTTCAATACCAGGTCCTCTGGTCAGACCCCTCATACAACTTCCATTCGAGACATGTCCAGACAAGAGTTTCAATGGATCTCTCTGTTTCTCCAGAAGCTTTTCTTCCTCGTCTCTCCTCTTGGTCTCAGCAAGTTCTTCCTCTTGTTTGAGCCTGTCAGCCAAGTCATCCTCCTTCTCCAGTAGCCTCTTCCTTCACCTATCCTCTAAAAAACTTCTGAGCCACCTTTTTCTTGAATCATCATCTTCATCTTCCTCGTCATGAAGAATCTCCTTCGCTCGTGTTCTCTTTCTGTATCCCTCTCCTTCTCATACTGCCTCTGTTTCTCCTTCTCTCTCTCTCCCTATACTCCCAATCTTTGAGGCATTCTTCATACGCATGCTCGGCCTCCTTAATCTTCCTTCTCTGCTCCCTCTCTTTCCTAACTCACCCTTATTCTGTTTCCCTTCCATATCTTTCAATTTCTCATTCTTTTTCCCATTTTAGATCTTGTTCTCTTCTCTATCTCTACTTCTCCTGTCATATCCTCTACTCCTATCAGGCGAGCTTGTTTCAGGCCTGTCCTGGTCATTTGCAGCTTTATTGCCACTAGTTGTCTCATCATCATTTTTACCACCGGCTGCATCTGCAAAATCATAAACATCAACAATTAACAGTTGAAGTTTGAAAAACAACCATCAGAACATAGACTAATAAAAGTAAACTAAACGATGTATCATTGTAAGCACTCACAACTCCTCATTATGTCAGCATCAGTATTAACATCTCTCGATTTAGAAATCAATTCAGAATTTGGATTGACAGGACCATCTGCAGGAGCTTGTGAAGGTGGTGGAGGAGGAGGCAGAGGTTTGGTGTTTAACCTCTCTTCTATCATGCTAGTGAGCTTCTCCAGAGCCTCTCGATCACCTTCCTGTCCTCATCAGTCAAAATACCAAAGTTAGCAAGGTCATGGTTTTCTTTGTTCTCCTTGTCACTATCATTGCTTGAGACATTGATGGAGGATATGGGAGGTTCGCCCTTCTCATTATCAATGCCTGTTCTATCCTCCCTGTCAGCCCCTGCAGCTTCAGTCTCTTTGAAAATCTTTGAGTTTTCAGTTTTCTTTTCAACATAGATATTCTTTAGTTGCTTGATCAACATTTAACTGTTAACCATGCAATAGAAAGGACAGTGATGAGATGCTAATGAATTAGTTAAAACAAATACAAAATAAAATGAAGAAAGACAACAGTTGATTAATGAAATATCCGCTACTTCTAATGAGTGATTCTTTGAAGCAGCCACAATATGAATGCTACACTGCTTTTATTTTCTAGTCCATACAGCCCCCTTTTTCCCTTGAGAAATCAAGTTAATGGTCATGAGCGCTTCAAAACTGACAAGGGTATTATACAGAATAAGAATTCCACGCATTAGGTTCAAATTCTGAATTTATGTTAAAAAGTGGTTGCAACCAATAATTATTTGCCTCTCCCAAATTAAATTCTAATTTTATTTCAGATCTGGTGGCAAAATTTCCTTTTCTTTTTCCAATATTCTTTTTGGTCAAGCAAGGTTAAAATGAGTGAAGAATTTCTCAAGGATAGAAAATATTACAAGAAAGGCATACAATTAATTTTTAAATCTTATCCTCATGAAATTCCAGTGAAATACCTTCTGCCAAATTTGATGCTGAAGATTTCAAGATCTAAGACCTCCTATTTACTTGCTAACCAGAGATTTTCCTACAATAAACTCATTTACATGCCTGCCAAATAACAGAAAAGTTCAATTGAAATTGATACCAAACATTGAAAGTCATTGCCATTCATCACGTAATCAATGGTGTTTCCAGAATTTGAAGGAAAAAAATGACATACCTACATACCATTAGTTCTTGCCTATCAATGTTAAATTTAGTCAGCAATTGTAATGCTCGGAGAACCCCTTCAGCAGATTCAAATTCACAAAATCCAAAACCTCTAGGAGTTGCATTAGCATGATCTTGAAGGCGTCCCCAACTCTTGATAGGTCCACACAACTTCAGAAAGTGCAAAACCATAGATTTTGTCAGAATGAAAACTTCAATATTTTGACATAAGCAAGGCTATTGGTAAAGCAAGAGGAAGCCTGATTGTGAAGCATAAATAGTGTAAGTGATAACATACCTGAAGGAGTGATGACATAAAATCATTTTCCAATGATGGTGCTATCTTTTTTTTTTTCATGTGTGATGTCCGGGTCAGCTTACGCGCACCACGACTAATCCACACGGCTCACTGAACATCCTGCAAGCCCAGTGAACAGGTAAGGCACCGCGGGGGTGACAGGCGTGCATGATGAGGTTCGAACTCCTGATGCAGAGAAAGGGGACAAGCCCCTAGGGGACAAACCCCTTCCACCGCTAGGCTAGAACCTCACTTGCACATGATGGTGCTATCTTGCCAACATAAACTGTGGTTTGTGGTTTCTCAGCTGGTGTCACAGAAGGAACTGCTGGCCTGATAATTTGGGAGATAATTGGGCGAACACCAGGAATCTAATAAGGGGCCAAGGCACTGCTGGAACCACACCGAATGCTCCAGGAGGGCGTGGAAGAAATAAGGGGCGAGCCATTGCTGGATATGGGGAGGGATAGCTCAAGATAGCTGCAAAAAATAAAAATAAACATCCACATAGACACATCAGAGCAGGTCTACGAAATACAGAATGAAATCACGGTTCTCACCATTATGCATATGGGCAAAGAAGAATTTGAAAAGAATAATCAAGTGTTACCACACAATTTTAACATAATTATTTTTTATTTAATTTTAATTTCAATTTTAATTTTAACTAAATATATATTTTTTAAATAAATCTAATTTAAAATATATTTATAAGTATAATTATAATAATTACTGTAATATAAAATACAAATATTTATGCCCGCGTATTTGTGCCCGCCCTCATTGAACAAAGAGCCGACGGGCATACGTTTTTTTGTCTGACGACCTCTTTTCTTGTGGTCATTTCAGTGGGAATCCTCGTAGATCCAACGGTTAGGATTCCATTCGTACGAGGTAGTGTTTGGTTATTAGTTTTTTTTTTAAAAAAATAGTTTTAATTGAAAAATACTGCCTGTGAAATTTTTTTATTATTTATGATTTAATATTGTTTTACAGCGAGTTGATACGCTTTTAAACTTAATGATTTATTTCATTTGTCTTGGTACAAGGCTCTCAGCATGTTAAAAAAAAATAAAATGACACTAGGTTAATAATGCTCAATCATGTATAATAAAATTTAATGTTATGGGTTTAAGATAATTGAAAATTTAGATATTAATTTTAAAACTGAAACAAATATTTAATCTATTTTTACCCTATCATGAGCTAGGTTAATAAATTCTTGCTGATAAATTTCAAGTGAGAAGCACTTGCACAGCATTTTTCTCTCAATAAATTTTGCGAACTAATACCGTATGAACAAAAATTCTCCCTGGAAAAGTATTTTGGCGACGAGCAAGAGATAACCAAGTAGAATAAACACACACCAAATGAAATTGGACTTGATGTTGAAAAGAAACTGGGAAAGAGCATAAATGAAGAAAACTGGCCGTGATGTTGAGTCCTCGTGGTGTTTATATCTAATTATTAACTGGTAGATTAAACTCACTCTGCATATTGAAAAAGTTCAATGAAACTGAAAATGATAACGAATAGGGACGTGAAAAATGGGTATATATAGGGGGGAAAAGAAAGACGAATGGTTTGAGCAAGATGCACTTGGCACCGTCTAGGGTATCAATGAAATTACAACATGCCTGCCAAAAATACGTGAGCCACTGACTGGTTTGTATGAAGCCTAAAACACTAAGCAAGAATTTTCATCCCCAAGTAATTGTGCTTTGGAAAAACAGTATGCAATATGATTGGCAAAATTGTCAGAAGAGAAGAAGGACTGGTTGACTGGACATTCAATGCCCTATCTCTGATCTATGTGCACATGAGGTAAATTGATCCCGCGGCCAGAAGATTAATCCTCGGTTGCATTTTCCAAAGCCTACAAAATAAAATGCCGAACAATTAAATAGCGAGGGAGAGGAAGACACTGCCAGTTTCTTGGACGAAAGAATCTTCATTAGCGTGCAGCTGCTAAACCCTCACTGCATGTTTTCCTGAATTTGCTCTTGCAACTCTATCGTCTTAGTGTTCATCACCTTTACACCAAATCATATAGCTGGTTATGGTTTAGAAGAGGTAATCACAAATCATCACAAATCTGATCTACCGCCACCAATAATCTCATCCCTATCTATGAAACGCTCAAGCAGCTCTTTCTCTTTCAAAACTAAGCACTCATCAGCCTTCCCAAACCAGCCATAGCGGTGCTTGGCAACATAATCATAGACAGCATCCCTGATAGGAGTTGGAACTATCAAGAGTGTGCTCAGAGCAGAGTAAGGCAGAGGCAAGTATGACATTACTCTCAGTGCAGCTGCAGGGCCACATACACAGGGTAGAGAAGTTAAGGCTCAAGTTTTTGTTGTCAAGAAAAAATAGAGGGAAGCTTGAAAAGAAGAAGAAGAAGAAGAAGAAGAAGAAGAAAAACAGTTGTGAACAGAGAAGCCACTCATGAATTCACATGCCAACTTTGAAAAATTTGCCACGTCAAGAGAAATAGCTTATGAGTCACTGGAACTGAATTCACTAGTAGATGAAATCAATCTCTAGGACTTCTAGCAGTTTACAGAAATGAAGCTGTTCAGTTTCTGGTGTAACATGTTGTTCGGTGAAAAAAAAAAATCCTTGGTTCAACTGTGCAAACATTTCTCGCTTCTGTTCAGATGTGCTACAAAGATAAGCTGATGAAACAGGAAAGAAACTATCACCAATTTACCACTGCCTGGACAGGGGTATCAACTCACAAGAACTTATGATAGTCTCACTAATGCAGCAATCTGTTATTCTATATTTGATAATCAATTGGCATTGTCTTTGAAGATTGTCAAGTCTTTTGACTCTTTTATATGACAAAACGAGAACTGGACTACTTAAACGGAAAAAAAAAGGGAGACAATGAGAGCTTCAGTATAGATCATCTTCTTTCAAATGTTGATCAGTCTAACTAACCTAAATATGAAAATTCCAATAGGGCAATGTTCATGAGTCTTCAATCATTAAAGTAACTTTTCGCTTATCCATAATGGAAAGCCCCAACAATTCTATAGGGAACAAGCTCTCTTGTAAAGTAATAACACGAGAAACTCACTTACCACCTAACCAGCTGTGGTTAAAGAAGAAAAACTAAATGATTTGGCAATTGGCATTGCAGAGTATACGTGTGAATATTTCCTACAGCACAACACAATCTCACTTAGTAGCACAACTACTTCTCATCTCAGTGAGGTAGGCTATCAATAAACATCAATTTCCATGAACGCGGAAAATTAGCAATGGAGAAGCTGGCATAAGATGGATGAAGAGTGAATAAATGACAGAAAACTAACCAGTGGAAGCTTGGTGGTATGATCCTGGACCTTCAATGAAGAGAAAGCGACGGAGAACATCCTCTCGGTTAAGACCACAGAGTGCCAAATATGGTTCAGCGGCCTTAGATTGCAGGCAACAGAACTTAATCTTCCCGTATTTGTCTGCTTCAATCACCCACTTCACCCCTGTAAAACTGGAAGGTGTGAGAGAGAGCATGAAATAACTTAATTGCTTGGGACTTAAGACCCGCATTTTTGGTACAAGATCACCAAAAAACTGGAAAGAAAAANGAAAAAAAAAAAAAAAAAAAACAGCACAAGCAATTGATTTTAATGAACATAAAGGTGCAAGCATGTATCAGTCAATATTGTAATAAAGGGAAAGTAAGGTCTGATTAAAACCAAACTGTTTTCTTTACTTACATTTTTGAAATGTGATTAAAAGCAGACTGTTGGGGCACATTTAGGCAGTGTTTGAAAAGCGATTGAAAAAGAGGTTTTCTAAACATTTAATTTTTTTTCCCTATATTTTAGATTGTTTTAATGTATTATTATATTAAAAATAATTTTTAAAAAAATAAAAAAAATTATTTTTATTATTTCAAAATGAAAAACTTTGAAATATAATCATCACAAACACCCCCATTAGATATTGGATAGCATTAAAACAAACATCCATTTAGGAGACATACGATACAGTATAATACACAGTACACTGTAATGAGGAAAGGAATAGAGATCGGGGCTGGGATTGGGGCTAATGGAAATGCGCAGGAAGCATATACACTGTGAGAAATAATAAACCGATAAGTAGCGGGTGCGTAAGTGTACCTCGGTGGCAGAGATGGCAGACAGCATCATAGACGACGACACGAGGCTGAAGGAAAGTGGGGAGTGTGGCCACTGGCTTCACGGTGGAAGCAACGGTTGGGTACAATAGATCTTCTTCTGCGCTGACGTCCGTTGATGATTTTGATGAAAACCAGCCGCAGCCAGATTTTAATGGAGATGATGAGGAAGAAGAGAAAAACGGAGCCAGTTTTCTAATCCGTCTGACCATCATCGTCGTCGACATCATGAGAGACTGTTGTTAATCTTCAGTTCTAGAACGAATATACTAGTAATTAGCTGTAATTTGTGTTGGGTTTGTTTAATTAAGATGGAGGCGCTGCCAAGGGTCGAGTACTCTCCAGAACCACGAGGATTGAAACAAGGCCTGTGATTTTGCGTTTCGACCGGGTGTCTAGACATCCGTTCGAATGTTTGTATTACTTCGTGGTTTTCTTTTTAGTTAAGTTATACGTAGGCAATGGTAGATCCCCGATAAATTACAAGAAGCGTTGATCCTTGAACCCTGTTTTTTGTTTTTTATTTAGTTTTAAAACAAAATTTTTATTATTTTATATTTTTTAAAAAATAAAAAAAATTATTCTAATATATTTTTAATCTAAAAAATATTTTAAAAAATAATTTTCATTCAAACTTACATATATTTAACAAATTTAAACTATGAGGATACCAAATAAAAAATATTTTAAAAAATACAATAAGATAGTGCAACAAATTCTTGATATAAAATAAATATTTTTAAAAAAATCTTATTATACAATAAACATCTAAGAAAAAAATTGATAAAAATATGAAAAATTAATAAATGCTCAATATTAAATAATAGTTTTTTTAAAAAAAATAAAGGGACAAAAATATCAACCAAAGTGCTAAGAAAAAGCCTAGACACGAGTGGCTCCGCGTAGAGGAGGCCCTTTTTAAAAAAGCCAAGGCTGGGGGGCATGGACTTGTGAAAACCCGCGCTCCTATTTTTTTATTTTGAAGGGTACGCCCTATTTTTTTTGTCGTGGACACGAGTTTTCACCTGTGAAGGGCCATTTATCCTCTAATTTCGTCAAAGTCATTTAATTGACTGGCAAACAAATTGAACGTCGACATGGAGAAATTAGAGAAGCATGTAGTTTTGTATCTGAAACTACAGTCTTGTGTTTTCGGATTATCGAAGACGACGGAAATAATTTAAACGCAATTTCGTAGGAACAGTTCTATTTTATTTTCCGAAGGAAGTACAAACGTGGAAATGAAGGAGAAAATTGGAACGAGGGAATGAAAAATGTTTTCTGTAACTAAACAGGGCTTAAATTCTCTAGGTTTTTTGTTTTTTTTTTCATATTATTCGATTAAATAGTTCTAATAAAAGTTTCTATTGCCTTTTAGACAATCTAGGGAAAACGACGGTGGAATGAACTGCTTCTCTCGCTTGTCTTCCTGTATACTTGGAAGGACATGCCATTTCTTAGCGAAGGGGACTCCTAACGCGTCACATCAATCCCGTATTCCCTTTTGGAGAAGGAGCTTCGAACAGTCCGGCCTCCATCTAGAATTTCTCTCCGCCAGATTTCGCATTCAGTGCTACTCGTCTCGAAAGCCGAGTTTAAAAGCTTCGATTAGGAAAAAGAAGGATTCTCAGCCAACGACAGTCATGGACCACGAGAAGGATGCTTTCTTCGTTGTGCGGAAGCGAGATGTTGTCGGTGTTTATAAGAATTTTGCTGACTGCGAGGCCCAACTTGGAACTTCTGTAATTATTCTCTTCAACTGTCACCCCATTATCTATGTTTTCATTTTAGATGCTCCTATATGTCAATTACTATTTTGAGATGTATCAGAAGGAGGAGTAGCCAATGTTTTGTTTTTTTCGTTTCTTTTTTAATTTTGATGGAGGTTAAAACATCACTCCTTGTTAAATCTTGCAGCATCTGAAAGCTTATGGTAGGATAATGAATGATCTGGGCCAGCCAGTTTAACCATAGTTCTGCTGCTTTTTACATGATCTTTTTCAAATTTCCGCTTCACATCTGAGGCATTTCTGCCTTGCTCTTCATTCATTAATCTGTCCTATTGGATCTGCAACGCAGATCTCCGCACCAGAATATCTTTGTTATTTGCATCAGGAGTCCTTCAAGTTGTTTTTTATGGATATTCAAACCTGGTAATTATTGCGTGTTGAGTCCCCTCATCATGATACATCTTGAAAAGATGTAAAGCATCACCCACAATCCTTAACCCTTATTTTGAGCTGAAGAACGTTTTCCTTCTACTTTCTCTAGTTTCAAGGTGCCTCATTGTACCGACATGCCTGAAAGGTTATGAGTTAGTACACCATCTTGTTGAGCGGTTGAGTGGTAGGAGATGGTGATAATAATATGTTTTCTTTATTTCTTCGTTTCCTGGACTTATCTTTAATGATAACCTTAGAATTAGATTCCGATGCAGTTTATAAACTATACAGATGTTAGCTTGGATTATCTTCTAAGATGCGTGGCCTTTTTTCTGCTGTTAGATATTGGACCCTCCTGTGAGTGTCTACAAGGGCTACTCTTTATCCAAGGACTCTGAGGCATATCTTGTTTCCCATGGGCTTCAGAATGCTTTATACACTATCGGAGCTGCAGATCTGAAAGAGGATCTTTTTGGCATGCTCATTCCTTGCCCTTTCCAGGTGTGTTGAATTCAATCATCACCTCATGAAATTGAAATAACTTCTCTATTTACTAGTTAGACTATATGTGATTTGTAGTCTTTATTTATTAATTACTTTGCAAGATTAAAGACAGACAAAAAATAACAACTTTAATTCTATCTGCTAAGGCAATAAAGTGAAGATATATGATACTCCCTCTACCACGCTTTGATTATCCACTCTTGGATTTCCATCTATTTTTCAAAATATTATTTATTGCTTTTGTGGTGTGTATACTCTCAAATATATCCCTGTCTTAGAAAGTGTACAAGTCCATATATTTTTTAAATGGAGTTGTAATTAATCGAATAATCAAGGATAAGATAATGAAAATCATATTTTTTTTAATTTCTTCATTTAGAAAGTAGACAAGCACCATGGTTATAATCTTTATAAATAATTTGAAGTGGTTAGCTTTGAGAATGTCTGTGAAATTTTGTCACAACGGTAATGCATGTGTTACCTCCAACCTATGGCATGCTTTCTCTTTATTGGCTGAGAAATATCTTGATTTCACCGAACAAGTCACTACGTGTTAAAATTGATGAACAGTTCATGCAGAAATATAAAAGTGACAATGCAATTAGCAGAGTGCTATGCATGGCCACAAATTCATAGTTATGATGAGCAAATGAGGTCCTTGTGGGAAGATTATTCCATCAATGACATTTATATAGCATGCATTAGAAAGCATTTTGCATTCCTTTGTGAAGATTTTTTCCTGTACAATACAAACTTAAACTTATCATGGTTTTTCGCAGCAACCTGCTTCTTCCAATGCTGAAACGTGCCCAAATGATGCAAACAAAAGGAGATCACAGGATATCCTGGGATCAGGAATCAAAGTAAGTTTGATGTATGCTGGTCTATTTGGTTCTCTGCATTGGAGGATGTGTCTTTTTTAATACTTGTTTATGAAATTACTCTTCTTTCTAGATGCCATTTTTTTTTTTTAATAAAACATCAATTGATTACAGGGCATAGATGGATCAGCATCTATCACTAGTAAGCATACCAAGATGAATATTCAAGCTGAGTGTCAAGCACAGTCTTCCAATAGTGTACGTGGATGTAAAACAATGGATGTAATGTTATCTATGCTTTCATTAACCAGGTTGTCTTTTATAGTTTGGTAGTAGAAAAGCATACTGTTAGGTTACTTGTAATCATGTCTTCCCAGGATCAACTAGTAAAGACTTGTCAAAATACTTGTTTTTGTGCTTTCATGGCACAAAGAAAACTCTGATTTCTTACTCACAGAAATCCTGTCTTCTCGAGTTTGATGGTGCTTCAAAAGGAAATCCTGGACAAGCTGGGGCAGGAGCTGTACTACGAAATGATGATGGAAGCTTGGTATGCATTTTCACTCACATAATATCTACATGGATTATCTTTAGTAATATTTATATTTTTCTCAACTTTCATTTCATGTAGATCTGCAGATTACGGGAAGGACTGGGCATTGCAACCAATAATATGGCTGAATATCGAGCCATCTTATTGGGAATGAAGTACGCTCTTGAAAAAGGTTATACAAAAATTCATGTCAAAGGAGACTCCAAGCTTGTCTGTATGCAGGTTGGTTTGTCGATGATTACTTTTCTATATAAACCCCCTCATCTGGCTTGTCTTTTCGAAATATTAGTTTGATTTTTCCATCTAGTTGTTGCTTTCACCTTTAACCTTTCACTCGTTTACTAATATGACTCATGCCAGTTGACTTATTTATTTATTTATTTGTGTGGAAATTCCAGGGCCAATTTGTTGAATGCTTCACTAAAGTCAACTCCATTTTAAGGAGTTGATTTGGTGATTAATAATGATTATTGTATGTAAAAAGGGGAAAAGGCAGAAGGAGTAGAGGAGGTTGAACATCATTAAACTTAACACCAGATGTTCGTGTCTCCTGTCACTGATCGAGTCCAACCTTGTATTTTTCTTCCCAGCTTTGAATATGTAGGCCGTGGCAAATTTTCCTCCAAGATGTTCATGAGTAACTTGGGCTTAACTCTAGCTGTTTCTTGAACACATGAACCAAACCTCGGCCCTCATTACTAGACCTGTTCAATAAACAACAAAGCCAGAGTATCCTCAAGAGTGGCAATGTTGTTGATGTGGTAAAAGAAGAAATATTTCAAGATATTCATAATTTCATAAATTGTTGATGATCGGTGGTTCTTTATGATCCTTGTGAAAAACTTGTTTCTTTTGCAATATCCAGCATGATATCACTGTTCTGATTATGTTGCTGAGCCTCAAACTTTTCAAGCATGCAATTTGAAGTACGTTGATGAACCATAAACTTACCAAACATGGTTTTCAACACAACTGCAAGGTTATACAGCGTACTTTCAAGATTTTGCACTCTTTCTTCCAAGATTCTATCCTCTGCAACCCTTTTTTCACCTCCTTTTCTTGCTCTTTCGTTTTTCTACTCAATCCAGTGCTAAATTTTTTTTCACACTTTTGCTAGAAGCAAACTCTGAGAGGTGGATCCCCACTTGTATTTTGTTCTTATTCCTTCTTCCATCTCTTGCTTCAATTCCTACCTTTGTCCTAGATCAATCGGCTTATGAGCAATCTTGATAAGACAACTAAAATAAAATCTCATCTGTGATGCGATTGTTTCATGTTTGTTTTTAGAATCCTCCACCTCTTTTATTTAGAGTTCTATATTTTGTTTATAAATCACTAATCCCTTCTAGATAATTTTTTTTTTGGAATAATATAACATCATTTTTAACGACAATGATGATTTCATATTATATAAGAAAAGCCCAACGTTGAGTACAGTTATGCTTATGTGACTGGAGAACATGAACCAGAGTATGGTGTAATTGTTCACGAGTTAAGCTTAGGAGGCTAAGCTTGACTAGAGATTGACTGAACTTGGATGGTATGTTTTGAATCATACCTAACTCAAATTTCTTAGAGCTAGTTCTGGCTTCACTTAGTTCAACTTGGCTCATTTATAGCCTCATGTTGTGGTTTCTTTAAATTTAGAGAACAGACTAAGCATTCCTATTTCCAGGATGTGATTTAGTTCTGAAGGATGGATTGGATATGGAGAGTTCCAATAAGATTTCTTTCTTGAACAAAAATCCATTTATTTATTTATTTCGTCTATTCCAGTCCTAAGATCTGGTTCTTATATGTTAGTGGTCATATATGTCTCATTCTACCTTAGTTTGACATTGAGAATTTTCCTTGGAGCAGATTGAGGGTTCATGGAAGGCCAAACATGAGAACATCACCAACTTGTACGAAGAAGCTAAGAAGCTGAAGAATAGTTTTCTTTCTTTCCACATCAGTCATGTTCCTCGGGTTAGTGCAGTTTTTTATGCCTGCGCTCCTGGGCCTGATATTAGTATTTTGTGGATCGTATAGAATGAGTATTAAATGCTGTCTTAGTCTATCATTATCTCTATCTAAAAGGACATATGCTATAAACGCAATTTGGAAGAGTGCCAAATGATCTCGAACTGCATTGAGAATTAGTGTGCTAGTTGTTCATGCTACTTGTCTCGCAAACGATCTCGCACTGCATAGTGATGTGCTGTGTGTGTTGATTATCTAATGCTGAATCCAAGCGAAGTTGACTTTTGTTTGTTGTATCTACATGTAAGGGTGGAATCTATTTTAAATTGGCTATAACCAATCCGTGTGTGCTGGGTAGGTTTGAGGTTTACAATTTGGCTGAATAGACCTACCAAAAATCATTCTTTTCAGAGAAAAAAAAACCTGATCAAACATCTTAATCCAACCAAGGATTGAGGTTTTAAGATTTACAGTATTTACGTACTTCTGCATAATGGGTTGATTTTAAAATACAAAATGAGCCACTACTGTGAATTTGAACTTGGAGCTTTTTGTACTGGTAATGAGACTATCTTTAGCAGTAAGTCAGCATAGAACAATGTGAAATTTTGCTGCAGATGCTTCTTCAGTCTTGTTGGTTAATTTTCTGACCTTGTTATGTTCTACAGGAATATAATTCAGAGGCTGATTCTCAAGCGAACCTGGCCATCAGACTTGCCGGTAAGATTTCACGTTTCATTCCTTATAGCCCAAGCCTAGCTATAAATCACTTTAGTTTCGTAGTTTGTTAAAATTAAAAGGCTCTCTTTCTGTTGCAGATGGTGAAGTTCAAGAGGAGTTTGAGTAGTATTTGTCTAATGTTGGTACCTACTACATACATTTGAATCAGAAATCAAGTACTGTATTTCCGGTTTATCCATTGTTCTTCGGGCTAAAAGATTTTGTCAGAGGTCGTGGTGAGAGGATCAAACCACAACTCCTGGTTGCCGGTGCAGTTGCAATGATTGGAGCTCATTGCAAAACTTTTTCCTGCAAAATTAGCACGTTCAGTTACAATGATTGGCATGGGCATTATTTTAGCGACATGCCCTCATGTGTGCATTGTTAAAGATCTATAATTCCATATTTAGACATTGTTCTATACAGCTCCCGTTTGTTGTGGATGGTACAAAACTCCATGGACCATGATCATATCACTTGTATGGATAGGGTAATAATAATTAGAGAAAATCTCAAGTGATGGACAAACCTCTTACATAGATGTATTTTCAGGCGTGTCTGCCTGTTTAAACGAAAACATATATCAAATTGCTTTCTTTTTGGTTTTGACCTGTTTCAAGGTGCTTCAGGTGTGAAGGTAAATCCAGAATCTAGCAATTATGATTTAAATGAAATTTTATTTTAAATAACTTGTTTTGATTTCTTTAAAGGATTTTATTACAGTGATCCAATTTCCCTGGAGTAGAATTTTAGGGTTTTTTTTTTAAATATATATATTATCAGAGTTGATCGAGATAATAGTACATATCAGGACAGAATTCCATTGACTGTACTCGAGTGAAAAATAGAAGCAAATTTCAAGTTGAGGTATGCTAACAGGTTCGTTACTAAATTATTGGTGAAAGGTGTAATATAAATTCGGAGAACAAATTAGCCAAACAGAGCAAAGAAAATCTTACAATATATTTGAAACGGTGAATGCCACAGAGCCACTAGGAACACTTCATATTACAGAGACAAGTTTTGAAAGTCAAACTAAAAACTCTTAATTCTTTCTAACCTATTCTTTCCAACCCAAAAATCTAATGCGTGAAGCCATGAAAAGGCTGGGATAATACGACCAGAAAAGTTGACTGATTTCGAAGATTTAGTGTTCCAGATGAACTAGAATGGGGTCGGAGGAACACAAATTAGAACAGACTGCTAGTGAAGCTACCGAACCCCGCATTGCAGTTTGAATAATGGGAATACCATAGCTCAGCTCTCATTTGCTGAAGCCACAGTAGTTTTCAATCCATATTTAGTGAACACATCTGTTAGCACTGCCTTCTCCTTTATCCTCAACCTGCATTTTGTTCAAGGTTAACAAATACATTAAAAAAAAGAAAGTAATGCCGCTTGTAGACGCCAAGATACAGGAAATCACCTCTTTGCAGACCCTGGGATGTCCAACTTCGGAACCTTCTTTGCCCCTCCCTTTGCTACTATCTTTTTCTTAGAAGAACGTTTTTTATGTTGTTTCCTTGAGGAAAGTGAATCAGTAGCTGCTTCCGTCCTTGGTTCTGAACTATCATAACTGCTCAAGTCTGATTTGCTTATAGATTCCTCGTTCTCTGTCATATCTTCTAGCTCCTCACCCAGGTCATCAGATTCAAATATTTCAGAGACTGTTTCTTCAGGGAAAGAATCATCCATTTTGAAATCAGCATTTCTCTCTCCTTCTGTGACAGAATTCATCAATAGGGGATCATCAAAAGAATCATCCATGCCATCAGATTTAGATATGTCATAGGCGAAGCTGCCAGCTGACTCATCATCAGAAGATGATAAAGAGCTTGAATTTTTCATCTCACATTTTATCCGCTTCTGAATCTTGCCAAATGCTATACTTTGCTTGGAAAATTGTTGCACAAACCTGTCATGATAGGAATACATTACAGATAAAAAAATTCAGTTCTAATCAATCAGATGAATTCACACAGGTTGATGAGATGAACTGTGCTCCACTGGATGTATATTGGAAGACTTCGGGATAATTTTCTTGATACAACAATGATCCAGAATGCAAAATATTGTGGATTGTCTGTTAAAACTACACATGGTGGCTTATCCATACAGTTAGACCGTGAATTTTTTGCCATGTTTTGATTGACAACTTCTCAGACAACAAGACATGTTTAACGCTCTTTCTAGGAATTTCAATAGATAAAACAAAACATTCATCTAAGATGTACAAACTTGCAACATGGCATCTACCTTGTGGGTTTACCAATCATCTACTATGATCTTTTGATTATAAACAAAAAAAACATATATTTACCTAGCAGCATCCTCCTCCGACTTGAAATCAACAAAAGCAAAGCCCTTGCAAATAGGATCTTTTGTCTTCTTGTTTCCAGAAACAGCTGGGACTATATTAATAATACCTTGAACATCTTTAAAAGCTGTTTTCAAATCTCTGTGGATGTTCTTCTTCTTCGGAAGGTTGATGACATGCACACGAATGCCAGTTGGAATAACATCGGGTGCTGCATTGATCCAGTATAGTTGTGCAAAATCAGACTCAAGTTAAATGGACTAAACATTGTTTACCACTTTTATATTGTAAAAACAATTAATGATACTAAATTCATTTCGAAAACAAACTAGCAATTTACCACATCATGCTCCTCCAAACACTAATAAGAAGTACAATAAAATGAAATCTAGAAGAACAACATCAACATCTATTTATGGGAAATCTGAAAAGAGGATGCAGGCACTTGGCAATTATGTGGTTGGCAAATATATGCAGCGAGCTAGAGTTACAGATTCCCACTTCCATTTAGCTTATTAATAGTACATCGTTTACTTTTTGTTTTTGCTAATTCCCGAGCTCTGTAAAAATAAAATAAAAATGATCATAAGTGGGATGACATCACAGCCCCGGTGTGGAGCTAGGCTGACTATTAGCCGAGCATCTTCCTTTAAATTAAGTTTTGAAAACCCCCTTTTCTTTCTTTTCATTGACAACTTTGGCTGCAGATACTTCACTAAAAAGTTATTCAAAGCAGCCAAGGACTCACTGTTCTAAATCCCACATTACCCGTATCCCCATTTTCATCTCAAAGGAAGCTCAAAATGAGAACCTGCAATTAAGAATTCCATCCAAACTCAGACCTTTTCAGAAGTCCCACCGGGACATTATTTATTGAACTTCATTAGTATATTGCCATCTCATAGTAAATCTCGAAAAAAGTATCTAGTAGGTGAATTTTGCACCAGCACATTGTTTTTTCCCTCGGCCGAGGGCATGAGCTTCTTTATCTTGTCTCGAATCAAGGTTCTAGAATTCATCAATTAGGAAATTCAGCTGCCAGAGTAGTGCTGGTGACATGTTTTCTTGGTACTATTTTTTTCTTCAGTACGAGGCCAACTTTACTTGAGGACTTATATTATTAACCAGCATTTCCTTCTTTTGCTGATATTACAGCTCAGACCCAATATAGACAATTAGACGGACAACCCAATTTCCAACCTTAATAAATCTTACATTGTACATAGGAGCTGGGAAAAATGCACATATGGATGCAATTATTCATGGCTGCCATAACTGACGGTAGAACTCAACGAAAAAATGGAAAAGAAGAAGAAGAGAGCAGCACTGACCCTTCCTAGGTTGATGATGAGTCTTGTTGGGTGCGGGTGCAGCAGGATTAGGATATTTGAGGTTATTAATATTAGCAGCCTGAGCGAGCCTGCTCTGCTCAATTTCTTCAAGCAGCTTGTCTTCAAGACGAGTATCATAAACTTTGCTCCCACCAAACCCACGTGGTTTTGTCTTAAGCCACTTCTTCATCTTCCCAAATGGCATAAACTCTTCTTCATCTTCATCTTCATATTCATCTTTATCTTCATAATCAAGCTCATCATCGTCAAAATCATCATATTCATCATCGAGGTCGCTCACGACAGCTGGAGGAGCAATGCTTTCCTTTCGTCGAGCATGTAGACGACAAGACGTCATACTAGTACCAGATGTTTTATAGTGGAAATGAGAATGATGGGCGTGCTTGATTTTGAAGACTGGGTGATGGGTGTGAAGAGTTTTGTTCGGATTTCCCGGGATTAAAACACAGTAAGAAGAATGGATGGAAGACGCTGGGTTGCCCAAGCCCATCACCATCCTCAACATTTCCTTCTCCTCCCTCCTCGTCCTATGCTGATAGTCCTGCCATCATATCTCATACATATATCTCTTTCGTCTTCTGTCTCGTTCGATTTCTATCCAAATCTCTTTGCGGCCTTGGTGTCGTGGTGTAGTCGGTTAACACGGCCCATTTAAACGGCCCATTTAAGAGGCCCAAGACCCGATCCAAAACCCAATAACTTCTTGATTTGTTTCCTGCGCGTCTTATCACGTGCGCTGGAAGATCACAATCGACAGCATGTACTGAGTCCTCGTGGTGGCATCATCTTAAATGACAAATAATTGACAAGCACATAAAGAAAAATAGAAATTGACCGGTCATGAGAAAATATTGATTGGAAATTTGACAACGCTTTTAATAATCATCAGAGCGCCACGACAGCATGCATGCATCAGAATAGGGGTTTGGGTGGAATCTACAATATTCACTGTTAGGCAACTTAATAATTATCACGGGTGATGCTAATTAAATTTAACCAAATATTAACAAGCCGCCCAGCTCGAACTAGCCGTTCGAGAAAGCGATACCTTTCGTTTTCGCTGCTGTTGTTAAAAAGCGTGTTTATTTTTCAAAAATATATTTAAATGATTTTTTATTTTTTAAAATTTATTTTCAATATCGATAAGATAAAAAAAATTCAAAAATATTTAAACAAACAACTAGAATATATGGAAGCTAAAAGGGTTAGATGATAGCTAAAAAATCATTGGAATTCAAACCTCGTCAGGACGACCAGGGTTTTTTTTATTTTTATGAATTCTTAGTTTTGACGTGGTTAGTGGTTGAAATAAATAGGGAGCTTAATTTTGACATGGAAACACTAACTTTAGAATATCTATGATCACAACAAAAGAAAAAAGAAAGAAAAGAGTAGCTAATGTGGAATCATATGCAATTGATTATACTCTTAATACCTTTTGCCAGGATCGTGATTATTGTCCATGAGAATTTGTCAAAACCTAACGTTCAAAACCACGATTCAACGGGGCTAGACTTGTTGAGTGTCTACCGCACCGCCGACGTCCAAAAGGTGCCCATGGGTCCGATTATACATGCTTGTTTGGTGAACTTTGGCGATGGATGGGAACATATACCAGTTTTCCAAGGCCCAGTAAAACAAGACTTGTTCGATTTCATTTTCACAATCTAGGGAGGCATTTCAAACCCCCCCCNCCCCCCCACTTTGTCTGTCCAGAGGAGAAAGAAAGGATAAAAAAGACCGAAGGAGGAAAGAAAAATAAAAAATGTTAGGCTACTTTTGATAGTCTCTTTGAGAGGCAAATAATAGATAGAAAGGGAAAAACAGTCATGAAAATGATGTTTGCCCTTTGTATTTAAGAAATCAACGTTTATGCGATTGCAAGATTTAAAGATTTGGTACTTACCAAAAAAAAACAGATTTAAAGATTTAGCTCCCATCACTAATTGAATATTTAAATTTGTTGGCATTCAAGATCTTTTTATCCATGTTTATACTTATATTCCCTTAGCAGTAAACTTGCTGATGTGATTATGGATAGAAATTATATTTTTGAAAATATTCCTATCAATAATAATTTTACCAGTGGACAAGAATAATATTTCATTTTTTTATTTTTTAATTATAGGATAAATCAAAATAAAAAATCTTCTGTTTAGTATATTGAAGATCAAACACTCGTGCTTTGACACCAAATCATACAATTCTTCAATCAATGATAGTAGTAGTGCAACATCATTTTTAACTTTATCAATAAAAAAATTATTTTTTATTTTTTTATATTTATGACCTGTTGGCAAGAACCACATGCATCAATTAAAAAAAAAGCTCTTTATCATTTTTTTTATTAACATGAACATCTAGTTATTTTTCATACAATATAAAAATAGTAGTTTTTCATGCATGCGCTTTAAGCAAAAATCATGTCATGCACAGAAAAATTATTGATTATTTGTCTTCATTTGCACTTGTTAAAGCTCTAAAATATTACAATTCATTAATTATAGATAAAAACATAAACTTCGCTCAACAACTTTTTCAAGTATTCTACTCCTTGTTCTAACCTTTTCATCTCCGATGGCAAATTGTAAATTATGAGTATTACCGACCAACAAGAATAAATAGTCATAAATAACTAGAATAGATTAAATCTGTTTATACATAACCCAATATACATATTTCTTAACTCTACTAAAAACTGAAGATACTCCATATAAAATATATCTAGGCTTTACCATCAAAAGATGCATCATCATGTGAATGATGTCATAATAGTTTTATTGTGATTTGTACACCCATCCTATAATAGTTAATCAATGTCTTTAGTAAGATCAAAAAATTAATTGAGCATGCATTATGTTCTTTATCTATTATTTGGCATTAACTGACATAATCCTTATTCATTCCTACTACATTCATAACAATATTTATATAAAGATTGCTATTTTTATCCACAACTTTATAACATTGTTAAAACTAAATGTTGACCTGGTCATCATTTATACTATGGTATCATGAGGAACATATGGTTCTTTGTGTACAAACCAACAAATATATCTCTTCATGAACTTTTTATTTATAGAAAATGCGTCGCTACAACATGTAGATTGAGAAATTTTTATTTTTTCACTTCTTATATGGACATTTAATACTACCTCCATGAATATTTTTTGAATTAGATAATGTGTAGTTAATAAAACCCTGAACCCTGTTATAATAATTCATCATACGCAACTCTTTAAGTGAATCTCAAGGGTATATTCAATCAAAAAAATTCATACTAATTTATGTACAAAATATTTTCATCAATATATTTATGTATATTTACTTATTTTCTAGTAGTGTGTGATGTTCTTCAAGTACAAATCATACCACCACAAAAAAAAAATTAAAATCTTATATTTTCACTCCTAACATAATCCAATTTCTCATCATTGATAAAGACAGCTGAACAAATATACATGTTAATAAAGGCTGAATATTCTCAAATTTTTAATGGGTTGTTTAGTTTGGAATTGCATTCCAAAAGGTATTTTTTAAAATTTAATTATTTATTTTAAATTATTTTTTATTTTTTATTTTTTAACCATTTTAATACATTGATATTACAAAAATTAAAAAAACAATATTTTAATATATTTATAAATAAAAAATATTTTAAAAAAATAATTATTATTATATTTGCAAACATATGTTGGACCGGTCATAGAACGATAACATTTATAGTTTGTTGACAGGAAAAAAATGTGTAATTATTCGTTTAAAAATAGTAAATAAATAAATAAATTCGAGCGAGATGTTATTCATATCACAACCTTCTTGTTTTTATTTTTTATTTTTTTCGACGATGACAATTTATGATGAGATGGAACAGCATGGAGATAAATAATTACAGGAAAAGAGGAACAGGTGATCGTAGCCGTATAAAATGTGTATTTTGTTCCCTGTCCACCCATGACCACTAACGTTTATGAAAAGCTACCCAAAAAAACAACACAAACAAGATATTTCCACTCACGAAACAAGGACAAAGAGATGGCGAGGCTCGTAAGAGGCGTGCTCTGCCTGTTCTAGGTGGAACATGCAACAGAAATATGCTCGAGTTGATGAGTCATCACCAGTCCAAGAAATCAATCTGCTAGACATAAAGATAGAATCTTTATATTCATCCTTATATCCCCGTCAACTATTCAGTTTGGTCTGTATATGTTAAATTTGGTCAATTAGGCCTTGGATTTTCTGATTTGTTAATTAGCGCTGTGTTTTTAATTTGATTATTAATCAGGCCTGTTAATTCATGCTGTTCAATTTTACCCCAGAGACCCTTCTGGTAATAAATGATTGATTCTTACAATACAAAAAACAAGGATTTAAATTCATATCATCCTGACACACCCGAGTGCAGATCTCCTTTAATGGAAGCGAGGTTTGCCGTAAAGAAAGGTGAAGTGATGTGAAGAAAAGGGTTTATTCATTGTGTCTGCCACTTGATCCATGGTGCATAAAAGCTACGCTTGCGCAGCTTCCTTGAAATTGTACGTATACAGATGAAAATCAATTTTTATGAGAAGACGAGCAGGCTGTTCCCAGATTAAAAGCGATGTGCAATGCCCTGGATGTCTACAATGCCTTCCGAAATATTGAGAAAAGAGTCGCAAAAACCCTGAAAGAACACCTAGCTGACGGCCCTCGTGTTTTATTTTTACGTGCGAGGAAAACAGTGCTAACTAACCCTTGATTCATGAATACACAACAAATAAGTAAGAGATTAAATCGGTAATTATGACGAATAGGACAATTTTGTAACATCGATTAGGAAAGGCAGTGCAATTATTTCAATGCATATTGGAGGCAGGTAGATAATTAATCATTTCAAATAGATTACGTGCTGCTTTTAATTGGGAGTTCAAAATGTTAAATCACATCCAAGATAGGAGAGAGAGGCAGCGCTAAACAGCATGGTTTCCTTTATATCGTTTCACTAACTGTGCAGAAACTTTTCAAGAGTTCTCTATGTGATATCATTGCCCAATGTTTCGCCAAAAGTTGAGAGAAGTTCGAGTGAGCTTTTATCATTTCACCTTTCATAAAATATTTCACTTTACAATGGAAACTACGATACAGCTGTTACCCCTCGAGAGTTATTAACAGTGCTGCATGTATGCACCACTCCCTTCTGTAAGATCTATATATCCTCTACGAGATACGTGCCTCATTCTATCCCTATAAAAAATATAATCAACAGCGATGGCGTTAGAAACTTGAGGGACCAATGTTACTAACCCTCGACGAGAGATTTCCTACAGTGTGGTGATCTCCTTATATGTATTATCGTTTATAGCATCATTTTCTTCGTTTTTCTAGCTAGATTTTAGTCGTCTTTTTAGCTTTAGTAAAAAAATTCTCCGAACAATGGCGTTAAAGATATGCCTTTGTGTAAGAAAATAAATTGTTAAAATGGTTTGATAGAATCTATCATGTCTTCTTTTTTGGCTTTGGGAGCAAAGAGAGTAACCATATTCTGTTTAGTCACAAAAGATAACCTTTTACATTAAGCTCCATTTCGGAGTTTTCAACCTTCTGGCCCAATTTTTCAGCGCATACTTTTAATAAATAATACACAAACACTTGCGTCAATAAAAATTAGTCTTGCGTTTTGATGTTATACTTGCTGAAACTTGTTCGAATCTTACCTTTGCAGCAGGAGTTTTCTTTCCTCATTCTTGTGGGCACTGACCTGGGCCTTCAGGCTCGAGAAATAATTGTTCCAAATTAGATTCTTATCGTCGGTGCACAGGACCTGTCAGTAATAAAAGAAAGAAAGAAAAGCCAAGGATCATAATTAGAAATTGATGAGTGCTATAAAATTGCATAATTAGATCCTCATGAAACCTCCAAGTTCATAAATCCAAGGACACTGGAGCTAAATAACTTTCTAGTGCGATTCAATGATGGAGGTATCTCTCTTGGGGATGACCGACAAGTTTCATCAGCTTATGAATGCTACTGGACATTCTATTAAATTAATTTTATTTTAACACTCGGAGTCAAATATATACAAGACATTTTCTTATTATCGACAACGAAAAAAAGTTATGATTGACAATTCATGAGGGGCAGCTATTGATTCTGACACCGTGAACTCTTCTCAATTTCTCTACACTATTCAGCATTGATCATTGTATCCTCTTGATGTCAATAGTACAACATCATATTCGAATAAAAAAGAAGGAAAAAAACAGAAATGGGAAGCTGTGCGCGAACACACAGATGGACCAGCTTATGTTCCTTTGGAATAGTGGAAGAAAAAAGCGAGGTTGAGCCTAGCAGGGGCTAGAGCTAGCCTGCCGCATGAAAATTGGAAGATTTTGACGAGAAAAATGCAACCGGTGACAATCGGTTCCTTGAAGAAACTAAAAACTTGAGATGTGACGCAACAGGGCTATATTGCCACTTGCCAACCATGGATTCAACGCTGGTGAAAAAGGATTAAATTTGAAGAAAAATACTCGTAATTTATCATAAAAAAAAGATACTGGCTCTATCACGATGACTGTGCACAAGTCGTGCTTTCATGGAGACGAAGGGCAATACATCAGGATATCTAATAATTAATCTCTTGAGAATTTAAAGATGAAACAGTGATAATCAAGTGGAGTATATTGACAGCCTACGACAGGTCTGGAGGGAAAAAGAACAAGGAATCAACGGTGACGAAATAAAGTCCACGGTGCCCAAATGCGCCCTGGCATGGTGAAAGTAAAAATGTCGTCATTATATGCCACATGTAACCATGGGATTGGTAGTTTCTTGACTTATAGCGTCACGAGAGGTTCTAAAAGTTTTCATTTAATATTTTCGGGCACCCCAAATATCTCATTGGTGGAAGACTATCGAAATATTGGATTGAGTAATAATGACAGCATAGAAAATTCTTTTTCACATTATTGTGGTTTCCATATGCAAAGTGCTGAATGCGTTTCTATGCCCAGTAGCTTTTCCATCATTGGTGAAAAAATCCTATTAAATTTTCAGTAGTAGGTTTGGCATGACTGAGCCAAATGAGATAGCCCACAGATTTGACATCTACACATGTGCGTCCATGAATTATGTTATCATCGGCATTTCTTTTGGTGGCAAGTTTTCATTTAGTCAAGTTTATTGACAGTGGCTGTCTTTTAGCTGTAATCTTGAAGATACATAGCAGCGAATAATTACAGAGATGGCTGCCAGAAGCATATAAAACCCACCAAAATTAGCGAGAAAAGTCCTCCCAACGCCCGGTGCTTTCCTTTTTCATCAATTAATCTCTCTCTCGGATGGGAAATCGGAGACTAGAAAAAAAGTGGGAAGCAGATAAGCCACCGCTGATGGATACATTTTGTGATCCTGCGGTGGTGATCAGCCTAATTGATTTCTGGATTTTGCGAACAGGAGCGGAAACACGTTCATGGAGACTTCACAGACACTGATTTTACAGTTTTCCTATGTACTTTTGAATCCTTTACAGGTAGAAACAACTGTAACGCCTATAATGATGGCTCCGTGTACTGGTGTCTTAATTCGGAAAAGAACAGTGATCCTGTCTCTTCATGACAGGAATTTATTGTTGGGTTTCGTTATTTAGCCACTGGATTAATTAATGAGATTCATTATTGAATTTTACTGTAAAATGATGGACAGATTGGTAATCTTCATCAAGATTTCTCTACTCTTTTTTCCCTTTGTATCATCATTTATCATTTCTCACCTATTAAATCATGGACAGTACTTCTCTGCATTAAAAAAATAATTTTGATTGTGATGCATATTAAATATTTATTTTTCATGATTTGATTTTTTTCATGGTATTTTTTTATCTCAATAAAATAAAATAATACATTTAAGTTAGATTCCAGCCATGAAAGATCCCAGCGTCGAGGTTGTTGGAAGTATTATAAAAAGTTCGATTCAGTCACCCTCTTTCTTGAGACTGCATTTTGGCCTATTTCTAAGCGTCTAACCTATGGCATTTATTGATGGGACAAATTAACCTAGATTTTATAATTTTTGTATAATAGACCACGTTTGAAACACAGGGATTGGGACTGTAAGGAAATCAATTTTACTGAAAAAATAGAAAAGCTCAGGCATAAAATGAAAACTTCGAAAAATTGTATCTATGAAAAATTATACATCTACCTTCACCACCTTATCTTTTATTTAACATCATCATACGGTCTTTTAATTCATAAGATTTAAATATCATTACAGTTTTAGTTAATTAGCGATTGATAATTAAAATAAATGAATAATCAACAAATAAAAATTATTTAACTGTAAATAATATATTTAAAATTAGCAGGAAAAAGATGTGGAGGAGGTTTAGATACTGTTTTATAGTGTGGTTATGGTTATTTTTTAATTAAAAATATATTAAAATAATATTTTTTTTATTTTTAAAAAATTATTTTTGAAATCAACACATTAAAATGATATAAAAACACTATAAAAATATTAATTTAAAATAAAAATAAAAAATTAATTTTTTTAAAAGTTTTTTTGCAGTGTAAAAATAAATAAAAAACTAAAATATTGTTTATTTAAAATTGTTTTGATGTTATAATTTTAAAAATAAAAAATATACTATTTTAATATTTAAAAAAAAAACACTTTAGAATAGCATCTGGAAAAATCTCTACAACGCTTTGATTAGATGTTAAAAATAAATATTAAAAGAACAGGGAGTAGAGTAGGGGCTAGGAAGGAGTAGGCAATGATAAATCATATGCCACCCGACCAGGTCGCTTCACTTCCGTTCTTGCACTGAAAAATCAATTTTCCCGGTAAAACGTATAACCCCACATTCTCTTACCTTCTCTTCGCTTTCCTTCATGAATCCACTTCCGTTCTAAAATATATAAAAACAAAAAGAAAAGCAAAATTTTTTTGCATCCCTTCATATTTATATGGCTATAGCACCAAACACTGATGGACATCCCTCCTCCATCTCTCTCCTAGCTCAACTTCGAAAGCCTCTCTAGCTTTAGCCCAACTACACAAGAGCATCTCGATCACTACTCGGTGGAGTCTCCGGCCATCATCCCGGCAAGATGAGAGGAGAATGAGAAACTATTATCATCAAAGGCTGCGATGTCCTACTCTGATTGCTTATCAGACCTTCTCTGCGGCGAGGACTCCTCCGATATATTCTCCGGCGAGTCGCCGGAATGCTCGTCGGACCTCGAATCGCATGACTTGGTAGAAGAATCGTCCATTGCTGGTTTCATCGAAGATGAAAGGAACTTCGTGCCTGGTTACGATTATTTTTCTCGGTTTCAATCCCAGTCTCTCGATGCTTCCGCTCGAGAACAATCTGTTGCATGGATTCTCAAGGTTTTTAAAAAAATCTCTACCTTTTTCTGATATTTTACTGTATCATGTTTAACAAAGTATTCCAAAGAGATCTGTGCCGTCGAGCTGGTCAGTACAGAGAAACTAGCCATTTATCAGCCATTAGATGAACTGTTTTCAAAGATGGACTTGCGGGCACGTTAGATTAACTCAATAACAACTGCTTACTGATTCTTTTTTTTTAACCATAGGTGCGAGCATGCTATGGATTCCAACCATTAACGGCGTATCTCTCTGTCAATTACTTGGATCGCTTCCTGTATTCTCGCCGATTACCGGTAATTACTTGTTAAACTTTTTTAAATTATAATAAAGCAATATAAAAAGAAAATAGGTATATATCATTATAAATCGATGGACTTAAAAGTGAATGATTTTGACAGCGGTAAATATTCTTGACTTTTCAAACAATGAAAAAGACGATAGTACCTAATTATAAAGAAAACCAGAGGGGCTGTGGTGAATTATTCAGGGATGGAGGGGGGAAATTGTGATTATTTTTTTTCTCAGGGAATAGATGTCCATCTTTTGAACATGAACCGACCTAATCAATTAGTGTCGAGGCTTAATTTGCCATTACCTTTAACAGTGGATAACTTTGTTTCTTTGAGGGCTATGTGGTTTAATATTTTTGAATTTTTTATAAATTAATATTTTTTAGTTTTGATTTGATTTACTATCTATAAAAATTTAAAAAAATATATTATTTTAATATATTTTTTAGATAAAAACACTTTAAAAATAATATTTTAAACTACCTGGACGCCCAGTGAGCCTCTGTATCTGTTATTATGCTCTTTAAAAGTTTTGTACTCCGTATGTTATTCTATTTCAGACTTCATCAAATTTTGTCCGTACGTGGAACATGTGTGTATATTGTATGCTTTAAAAATGTAATCATAAAGTGTTGCTTTATAAATAAATTAACGGTTGGATAATAATTAAACATTTATCATCATCATTATCCCCTTTTTTTGTGATAACTATTTTTTTTTTAACGATGATTATTAAATGCATCCTGGTAATTGTTTTTGGTTGCTTTTACTATTTCATTTCAGCAAACCGACGGGTGGCCATTGCAACTCTTATCTGTTGCTTGCTTATCATTGGCTGCTAAAATGGAGGAACCTCTGGTTCCTTCTCTATTGGATCTCCAGGTATTTGCCTGACCATCGGTGATATGAGTAGCCCTCAATTATGACTCAGGAGACTGTATAATTAACCAAGTTAATTCCTGCATTGAGTGACGTGAACTATACTGGGTTGTAGGTTGAAGGTGCCAAGTATATCTTTGAACCAAGAACAATTCGGAGGATGGAACTTCTGGTTCTCGGCGTTTTAGATTGGAGGCTAAGATCTATAACGCCATTTAGTTTTACAGGTTTCTTTGCATGCAAACTCGATCCAGCAGGAGCCTATACTGGGTTTCTGATTTCAAGGGCTACGGAAATCATTTTATCGAATATCAAAGGTAATTGATGCAAATACCTACATGCGTGTATGATATCTCACATACTTTTTATACGTTACCGTACATATATTGACGAGTGTGTGTGTGTGTGTATTTGGTTTATAATGTGAGCAGAGGCGAGCTTTCTTGAGTATAGACCATCCAGCATTGCTGCGGCAGCGATACTTTGTGCAGCCAATGACATTCCAAACTTGTCTCTTGTTAATCCTGAACATGCTGAATCATGGTGTGATGGGCTAAGCAAAGTAAGAATTAATGATCATCATTGCGGTATGGTTGTTTTTTTACCGAGTACAAACTAGCATCCCAACCCCCAAACGTATCAAACTTTTTGCAGGATAAAATTATCAGCTGCTACCGGCTAATGCAAGATCTTGTGCTTGACGATAGCCGGCGGAAATCCACAAAAGTCTTACTACCTCGACTTCGAGTAACAATTCGGGCCAGAATGAGGTCCAGTGGCAGTGACTCATCATCCTCCTCTTCGCCATCATCTTATAAAAAGAGAAAACTAAATAGCTGCTTATGGGTAGATGATGACAAAGGAAATTCCGAGTGAGGGGGGAGAGCAATAAAACCAAGAAAAGTGGTTGTGGGGGGATGTTAAAATAAAAGAAAGGTGGTCCAACTTATATGAAATCCTCAAATATTTTCTTCGAGGGGTTGGAGAAAGAATTGACTTGAGTGATGTAGATTATATATTTAGTGTACATAGGTTTGGATATGGGAGAGTTTGGTATGGAGATTTTTTTATTTTTTTTAGTGGGCTTTGCCATTCATCATTTAAATGGCATCGCAGATTCCCAAGGGAAGGGAATTCGTTACATTAATATTTTTGTGTGAGAAAGTGAATGAAGGAAGGAGAGAGAGAAGTAAAAAGCTTCTGTTTAATATTATATCGTGGAGTCATGGAGTGTTAAAGAAGTGGGGTGCCGAAATTCAATGGCAGCATTGATTTTTGTATGGAAGCGAAGGAGATGGCGGGGCCCTGGGCATTAAGCTTCGCGGAAAAGGAGGCAAAGAAAAATCAAAATGGTTTGCGAAAGAAGGGATAGAAGCTGAACCTCTCATCTTTGGCCGCCATTATTGCTTGCCTCAGCGAGATGCGTACGTTTCCTTTGGTGGGGTGGCATGGCATGGAAGGAAATAACAGGACTCCCAAAATGACTTCCGACACATGTTGATATATTTATAGATTTTCAGAGAGTGGTTTGTGTGTCCGTGCCCTAGCTAGGTGCGTGCCACACAAGTGTGTATGTGTGCTTTTTTGGCGGGAATTGCCTCTTCTGATGGCCTCGATCCACCTTGGCCTAACCATACCATCGACTGTCCACGCGTGTGGCCGCTACACGCGTGTAAACTTTTTTTTTTTATATATATATTTTTTTGCTGAGATGGGAAAATTAATACCTGTTTCAGGGCCTAAGTTTAGGCTCGACAATACGAAGGGTCTTTGGGGCCTTTCAAGCGTGTTTGTATCCGATTTTGATCGATATAATAATCTAATTTTATTTTTTTTTCCCCTTGATGTTCCTCTCTCCTCTCTGTGCATGGCATGTGATTGACAATAGTAATTTTGTAGCTTTGTGATTTGTTTTATTACTGTACAGGAACTTTTGAAAAACAGGTAGTCAGGTGTGGAATTTAGTGAGGCCACTACCCGGTGCCATGAAGGGCCTAGCAGATTGAAGCGATTGATTGGCCCCGCAAGTAATAAAAATATATTTCTGTCATGAATACGACTCCTCGATCTTTAGCCGATGTGAAAGCTACGTGCTTTTTTGCCGATTACATATTTTTTTATAATTTAAAAAATTTAAATTCTGATTATTTTTTTATGTATCTATGAAATTAAATAAATAAACAATTAATATTTAAAAATAAAACTTGAAAAATAAAAACATAGGTGTAGATGAAGATTTTTAAATTAAAAAGCAAATATATTTATCTGGTTATGTTTATTAAATTTATTTATTAAAATAAAATTTTATTTGAGAAAATAATAATCAAATTGAAAACATAAATTAAATTAATTGAATAAAATAAAAGATAAAAATCATATAAAGCCTATATACATTAAAAATATTTTTTATTTAAAAAATAAAATCCATCCATATAAAAATAGAATTATAGATGAGTAAAAAGAATTTTAAATTTAAATGAATAAATAAAAACAAAATCATTATTTAAAAAAGGCTCCAAGTAAAATAAAAAAGAGGGAGGTATTAATTTAAATATAAATTTAAAAAAATTAAGAAAAAACCATTAAACATAAACATTGATTTAAACAAGAATTAAAAAAAAAATAGTAAAAGGCTAGCCCACCTACTCAGTTGATTTTGTCCGGTCCTACATGGCCTCAAGGTTTTTTTTTTAAATTAGAATGGAAAACATGTTAGCTAATCAAATTTTTATTTAAATAATTTAGATGATGTGTGACCTGCTAATAATGTATCATTTGATTTTTTTAGACTTTAACTATTATAATTATTGTAAAATTAGGAAATGAGTTTTTTATTTAAAAACTTATTTTCAATTAATTTTAACCTAAAACAGGAACCATGTATAAATTTATCTATAATATTAAAAATCATTCCAAAAGTTTAAATCAACTTGAATTTAAAAATCAATAAAAACTCATATGTGTTTTTTTATGAAATTTAAAGATAATTTTTTTTTCTTATCAAATAAAATCATTTAACATAAATATTATTTTTTATTTAAATTAGTACCAATGATTTTTTTTTCTCTCTGTAACTAAAATTCAACAACCTCTTTGTCTTTTTTTAATCTAAGAAAAAAAAAACTACACTAATACAAATAGAAAAAGACCAGCTTGCAGGTTTTTTGGTAACCACTTGAAATTTACTCGGAAGGAATTAATTGTAAACTAATTATTTAGGGCATGTTGTTAAAGTATACACACAAGTTGGTACAAGTTTGAGGGTGTGTACGTAGGGATGATCAAATATCGCGGGAAAAGTCCAAAACCTTAAAAGCTCCTCTTTCCACGAAACATATTTACATCATCGATACTAATACAAATAGAAAAAGCCCAGCTAGAAGGTTGTCATTTAGCCCTAGATCTCCGACACAAGGTCTCTCTCTCTCTCTCTCTCTCTATGTATATATANNNATATATATATATATATTAACATGTACAATGGCCCTTGTTTTGGGTCTTGTTTGTTAATATGTGAAGGTAACCATGATACAGAGGCGATACCCGAGTTTATCATCGTAGCTTTTTCACCTCATCAACTTGTGACCCACATGATGGATCGATGAATAAGCATCCTCTATGTATCACAATCTCTTAAATCACACGCGCATCCCATCAAATTCCTGCTTTAATGTTGGACCACAAAAGAAGATAAAATTGCAACATGCATATCGACAGTTTTAAGGGAGCACAATTGCGACAGTTCTTGGGATTACCTCGGAACACCATCAGTGGCTCAGATCAACGGGAGGGGAGTCTCCGATTGGCATACATTCTGGTGTTTATCGGCATGGGATATTTGAGTGAACTGCAAAACCAGTCCATAATTAATATATTACTCTCTTTGTACAAGGCCTTGTAGTTGGTTCCACCGACGCGGATCCCAGAAGACATGGTGTGGGTCGGAATCAGCTTGGTTGTTTATTTAATATCTTGAATTAATGTACTTAGATGGTAGACGTATGCGTACGTACAAACCAATTTTTATTTTGCGTGGCGTCTTTTCATTAGACCAGCTTGGTGGGAGCCCTGAAGGCTTGGACCATCTGATATTGTTGGCAATAAAATACAGTGCATCTTTTAGTGTTTTTAAATGGGTTGTTTGAAAGTTTTGCTGTAATTATTTTTTAAAATTAATATATCAAAATAATTTAAAAATATAAAAAATATAATAGTTTTAAATAAAAAAATATTTTTTTAAATTAATATTAAAACACAATGCTAAACACAATCTAAAAAATCAAGTTAAACAAATAGCATGTTTGGTTTGGTGATCAACATCTAATAATTTTTTATTTAAATGCTTAATAGCCTGTTTGTTGGTGTGATAATAATAATTTTTATAATTTTTTTATTTAAAACAACAAAAATTAAAGTAAGGATTTCTTTTAAAATTTTAAAATATTTTTCAAATATAAAAGAAAATTTACTTTAAAAGATAAAATACATATTAATAAAAAATAGAAAACCAACATGACAAACTGCGGTCCTAGGATCGCAATTACTAAAACATATAAAAATCAAAATCTTATCAACCATCTAGGTGGTGCCCAAGTGATAAGGACTTGGGATCAAGGGGTTTGCTCCCTCTGTGGTCTCAGGTTCGAGTCCTTGATTGCTCATATGATGGCCACTGGAGGCTTACATGGTCGTTAACTTCAGGGCTCGTGGGATCAGTCGTGGTGCGCGAAAGCTGGCCCGGACACCCACGTTAATCTAAAAAAAAATCAAAATCTTATCCTTAAATGTAGTAAAACCCGGAGTCTGCGTATGCATAATTGCGTCTACGTGACCTTTTTATTTATAAATACACATATACAAGTAATTATAATAAAAGCATGTATAGTTCGCAATCTTTGAGATCTGATAATAATCATGTATGTGTGCGTATCCTTACTGAAAGAAATACACTAATAAGTGGATTGTGTTAGAAGCCCTCTCGTGTGATTTAACACGCGGGTATGCATCCAGTAAACTGGGGAACGATGGTGACTTGACTATGCAGTGCTTAAAAAAATATTTTTTTGTTTAAAAATATGTAAAAATAGTAATTCAAATTTTAACAAAAACAAGTTTACCCTCAGTTACAGGTGGAAGGCTTCTTTACGTGATTTAATATTAAAGAAAAGAAAAGTTGAAGCTGTAAGAATTTGGATTTTGTCAGCAGTTGGCCACCACCACTGTCCCCCACCATGCTATTATGCCAAGTGAGTTTGTGTTTGTTGATTAATTAGTAAATGGTAGCTATAATAATTCACCTATAATAGCTTATATCAAAAGAATGGATGCTATTAAGCAGCAGCAACTATTCATAATCATCAGCTGTAAACACGCTCTGGACCAATAAGAAGAAGGTTTATCTAACTTCTATGAATAATCATGAGCTGCGGACACCCTTCGGACCAATAAGAAAAAGGTTTATCGAACTCAGTTAACTAGATCTAAAATGGGGTTTCTAGAGGAGGACGTAGCCAGTGGCCACGGTCCAATACGGAGGACAGGTGCCCTTGAGGCCCCCTTTCTACAGCACCGCTGTTCGTTCTCTTATCCACACGCGTCTTTTCTTCTTCTCTTTTCGCAAAATGTTCAAAGCGAGGAATCCTAAGTATAAGCCAAAAGCCAAAAATCCTTTATCCCTCCCAAAGAAAGTTGTGCCTCTGGGAGTGTACTATCTACCTTCTCCTTTCTTAGGGAAATTTCAACTTTATTTTGTGGCCATGACAAAAATGGAGGACCCTAAAATTCAGCTTTTAAAGATGATTTTTAGGTTTAACATCGTGCCTCGTGGGGTTGCTGTAAAAGGTTTATTGGCCCGTTGGGAACCAAAGAGTTCAAAAGACGGAATGATGCACACAATATATCTCAGATATAGCCTGTGATTCTATGCTGAATGCAAGACAGCACCACTCTCTAGTCCATAGGGCACTAAAAAGTCGCCATCCTGTGTCATACTTTAGCCAAGAAAGAAAAGCTAAAAAGAAAGGAATATCTGATATCAAATATTATCCCAACTTGTACGTTCAGAAATTAACATTTTGTCTTTCTGATAGCAGTAAATTCCTGACCTCAGGACAAGCACTATACGCATACTCTTGTTCCTGTATCAAAGTATTTCCTTCCTGTACGTTTTCAGTCGGATCATGAACTTCACTGTATATGTGTATATAGCAAATTACATGTTATGCTCGGCAAAATGTGTGTAGATAATGCCGACACCATAAATAAATGTTACTTGTATATGTTCATTACAAATGTCTTGTACGTGGAGTTTTGGTATTGTAACTAGCAACTATTGCTAGCTAGATCATGATTTTATAGTTGAATATTGCTTGTAATGGTGAGGCTGAATATAAAAAAGGAGGGGAACCCAGGGCTGGCTTTAGCTTTCCAACTCGCATTAACTTCTTTGGATGCCATGGAAAAAGAAACTGAAAGGGAAGGAAGGAAGACTACTACTCTCGAGGGAGCGTCTTCCGTGTTTGTCGTGTTGTCCTTTATTGCCTTTGTGATAGTGCTGGACCTCTAAGGTGAGAGTGGAGACAAAAGGGCCTTCTCTTGAGTTCTGTTCAGTCACCAAGTTGAACAGCACCATCAATGACCACACCCCCTCTATCTCGCTCGATCCCGCTCGATCCTCCCATTTATTACGAATTCGAGCGAATAGAACTGTATATTCATGAGGAGATGTGTATGCACACACATACCTTATTAATTTATCTTAATTTGCACTTTATAAAACTCTATTATATACAATAGATATAAGAAAAAACCCAAGAAAGCTGGCTGTGAAAAAAATAACGTTGCGAGGGAGGGCATGCGTGCTCAGCTAATTCATCGAGTTTAAAGGGAAAGCCGAGGGGTAATTTCAAGAAAAAGAACGCCAAGGCTTCCAAAAATGGCATGAGTTTACTCGGTTAGTGTCAGCGTGGTAGAAAAAGAGAGAAGGTTATTTGATGGATCGATGCAAAAAAGACATTGCTGTTTAGCCGAAAGCTTCAACGTACTCCGCAGTTTCTTTAAACAAAGATAAGAAAAAGGCCAAAGAACAAAGCAAGTATGCACTGTGACAAGATTGATTATTGATTAATCAGGGAAGGAGGGGAGCTTTACCAGGAAATTGCTTCTACTTTTTGTTGTTCCTATACAGTAAAAGATGGGGCACACGGCCTCCTCCCATCAACAAAGCCGAGAAAACCCTTGTCCTTGGAGGGAGGGCTGCATCTGGGTTTTCCAAAAAAAGTATTTCAATATATAAATTGGGCATTGGGCTGTGATTTAGGGATGCGGTAGTATTTGTTATTTAAAATGATTTTAGTTTAAAAATATACGGTAACAACATTTTTTTTATTTTTAAAAATTTATTTTTAATATTAAAACAATCTAATAATATAAAAAAATATTAATTAAAAATATTTTTTTAAAATACAAAAACATACAAAATCTTTTTAAAAATACAAAAACATACAAAATCAAACCTACATGTTCATGGCATTTATGAGCTTTGTACTTGTTGATAATTAACGTCCAATTAATTCAAGAGCAATTAAGAAGAAGATAAAGCGACAATCCATCCTAGTGCACTCCACATCACTTTGTTTTCTAACTTCAGACAACGGGGTAAAAGAAAGAAAAGGTGTGACGGAAAAGACGATCAAATTTCATTCTCTCGAGCTTATATACTTGCTAGCTGCACTACACACACACACACACACACACACACACATGGGGTACTAAGCAAAAAGCTATCCATCGAGCAAAAAGCTATTTTAGGCTTTGATTACTCTTAACGCAATTACGAGTAAACTGCTCACTTTCTCTAGAACGGTGTTTTCATTATTTACCAAACACCCTTTCTGATATGTATAACTTTTGAATTTTTTCTCTGCTCGGTTCCCTTTAGTGCTACTGTTCACCCCACAATGGAAAGAGGGGTCTCCTTTCTATACTTCTATGGGAATATAATTGATCATCGTCTATCGTAAGCAGTGCAAGATCTTCAGGTTAGGTTCGATGTATCACTGACCTGTGCATTTTCACACCCTCTCGAGGGGCTGATTTTCGTTCTGCTGAACATTTCCATGTGCCTCGATGTACACTACTACGAAAAAGAAAGGAAAAGAAAGAAAGAAAGAAAGAATTAAATCTGTGAATCCACATGTTTTTCCTCCAGGTCCTTTTTCTATGTTTAATGATGAGAATGTCCCTTCAAACATGAATAGAGTTTATATATATATATATAACCCAGAAGAGAAAAAAAGGAAAAAACTATGAGAATATTATATAAACATGAAACATCCGGAAAGAAATTGAAATGACTCGTGAATACTTATATGATATATGATTATCTTTTCATATTAAATCAAATTAAGTGTAGATCTATTTATGAATGCACGTAAATATCTCAAATGAAAAATTAAAAAAAAACCAGATATTTAGTTGTGGATTATAGAATAAAAAATGAATGGTGAGCACTTAATTGTAAATTGATGGATATTAAATATCCCCAAGATGCTTCCTAGGAGATAGAAAACTCATTTGAGTTGAAGATAATAAAAACTTTACAGTATTTTGTATGTACATGTATTAGGGTAAAACTAAAGTACTTACATATTTTTATAATTTAAAATATTGAGGTTGTCTCCGTCTTTTAAATAAAATAAGTAATTTTTCATGGTAAAAAGCATCAAATATATATATATATATTGTATTTTCAATTGCTTTAATTTAAAGTAAAACAATAACATCTAGAAATAAAGGAGTTAAACACGCTCTTAGTTTGGACGTGCACAGTTTACTGGTAACTAAAATCAAAGAGGAAATCTAGTCGCACAAAACCAATCCTGAACTTCTAGACCAGGAGAAAAGGATCCATTGAGCTTGAGAGGCCCATTATTCTTTATCTGGGTTGACATAATTCAGCCTTATATCTGTGGGTTGCAAGACCCACATGTTTATAATGCACCAATTCAACAAATTCATATTTGCTCAGAGCTTCTTGTGGCTTTAGGTAGTTCTTTTAATTAGCCATAGTTACAAGTTAAAAAAGACCTTAATGGATTGCAAATAATTAAGAAAAATATGTAAACGAAATTTGAGCATAACCTATTTGGGAAAATGCTTAAGTAGGCGAAGCTGGCTATTATTTTTATTTCGTGGAAAATCGTACCAATTTTATCAAGGAGCTTAATTGAATTTAGTGCTATAATTTCAGCTTCAGGTGAGCTTTAGCAACATACTGGGTACCTCATTGTATTACTAGAGAACTTCTTCTGGTGAATATATATTTTAATTTATGGGTTGATGATAAGACAGACCAACATCTCTTTATCACTTCACAGCTTAACGATCAGATTCATCGTCACTTAATATGGTGGGTATGCTATAAGTGATGATAGAAATTTGAAAGGTTGGGGATAGTGAGAATAGCCCGTGCTATGATCTGAAATTCACAACAAATAATGTCTGCATGCAGGCATCAAAACATGGACCTACCTATCACCATACATGTAATAAAACTTCAACAGAACCGGAGGCCCTGTTTCACGGTGAGTATCCTTGCATTGAAGTGGAAAACATGCATTTATGGTGGTAACAGTATCCTTAGTCGTCATTAGCATTAAAAGTGTGCCTAAACTAGCAATAATAATTTAGTGCCAGCATTCTTACAATAAAAGGAAAATCATGCATCGAGAATGTCCACTAGATTTTTCTGCGCACTCAGGGTACAAGGTACTTTAAGGGATTCTTACAATAAAGGATTCAACACAACGCAGTTGTTTCATCTGGACTTTCTGTAAGAAAAAAATATTGTTTGATCCTGTTGACTGTCGATGTGATTTGTGTGGTCCTGGGATTTGACGTTATTCACTACCTTGAACGTGTATGGATTATCATCCACGAAATCAGTTATAGGTGTCTCCCAATTCAACTTGAATTTGATTTATTGTACATGGCCCAGTTGTGAAAAATCAGGTTCAAAAATTAGTAGAGGATATAGAAGGTGACTGGAGAAAGGAATTGTCAACATGATATGATAGCAGAACTGCTGATCATGAATGGAAAGGTTTAAAAGTGTTGAGGATAATTGAGTTCGAAAACAGTTATGTGTTTCTGGAGTTCAAAATGGCTGATGTGCCATTCATTTCTTGTTCATGTAAACCGAGAGTGATGATACAATCTGACGAGCAAGAAAGGTCGTGATAAGAATTTAGCCGAAAACAACAAATTTGGCACAAAATGTCGTGAAGTTTGCTTTCTGTGTTGAACTTTGTGGGTAGTGGTTTGCATGTTTCTGGCAAAGCTAGTTAATTTCAGATAGCCTTGTAAACCATCAGAGCTGCGTTCCTTGCACATAAGGTGCAGTTTCATGGTTAAATTGTCGAGATCCTTTATCAGCTTAAAGTAGCCTCCCCTGTCTTCTGTTGGTGGGCTGGAGAGTCAAATTTAAAACATTATAGTTGACAGATATTTATAGATAAATTTTCTACCTGGTATAATGATTTTGTAAAAGGGAACAATTCTAATCTTTAAGCATTGATATGTTTTTCTTTGAAAGAATGACCAGACTTTGTTATTGAAAATGAACAAGAAGAATGTCCCTGGGAAACGATTCAAATGAGCAATTTCTAGCAGGTACAGCGGCGGGCAAGAGGCAGGTTTTTTTTTTAAAAAAAAAATATTAAAGAATAATATAAATTATAATTTTATTCAGGTTTTATAGTTGTGATAGACTTGTAGCTGGTGGTCTGATTGCAGGCTTTTTAGTTGTTATGGCTGCTAGCCTGATTGCACCTGTACTTCCACTTCTTTTTCATCAAACATTACCTGTATTTGCTGCTAGCTTGTACTTCGTTCATTTCAATTCCAAGTGCTCTCCTCATTGAAAACAACATCTCGAAATGATAAATTTTTTTTCAGTGGGTTGAGCAATTTGAAAGCTTTTGACGTTATATTTATTTTTAAAAAAATATTTTTTTCATGAAAAATAGATTTTAAAAAAATAAATTTTAAGAAAATAAATTATTTTTTAATATTTGATAATATAATAAAAAATAAATTGAATAATATTTTTCAGTATTTGATTATGTTATAGAAAATAAACTAAAAAATAATTTATCAATATTTTATTTTTCTCAAGTTTATTAAAATAATAACAAACAAATCTTACAAATTAAAAAGTTGAATGAGAATGAAATTGAAAAAAATATAATTTCATGAATTATCTCAAATAAAATAAATAATAATCAAAATAATAAAGATCAAATTTAAAAATAAAAAAATAAAAGATGAAGAAATTAAAATAATAATAATTAAAATTTCATAAATTAATTCAAATAAAATAGGTAACAATCAAAAGAATAAAGACCAAATTTGATAGATAAAAAATTTCAATAAAAACATAATAGGAAAGAAGCAAATAATAATTATAAAAATAAGAATCAAAGTTAATATAAAAATTAAATTTTAAGAGATAAAATTTAAAAATAAATATTCAAAAAAAATATACGTAGCAATCAAAAGTTTAAGGATCAAATTTAATATAATCAGCAAATAATATGACATTTCTAAAATTTTCACAACTTCTAGAAAGTGTTTTTCACCTAAATTTTTTAGAAAAACATTTTCTTGAAAACCAAACTAAATTTTTCTTTAATTGAAAAATGTCTTTAATTGACCAACTTTTTTAATGGCAAACAAATATAAAAAATTTTAGAACGTGATTTTCTGGAAAGTGAATTTCATTTAAAATTAGGACTTAATTATTATTGTACTATCATTGTTGCCAAAATTAAGGATCTAACATTGAAGTTGAAGTTCTTAAACATAATAAAATTCAACTTGGACCATGATTAAATTAAATTGATCTGTTAAAAATTTAATTATGTCCTTTTACTTAATTTTATGTAAATTCATCCAATAATAGTTTAATTTGACTTTGAATTTGCATTTTATTTTTATTTTTGAGAATAATAGGGTATGATTAGGCCTTAAGATTTCCTCTAAAATTGCTGCTTAATTTCCTGTCCTGCTTTCTCTGCGTTGCCAATCTTCATTTATTTTGAAAAAAATTTTGATTTTTGAAAAATAATCTATAATTAGATTATAACACTAAGTTTCAAACATCTAGCTCATTTTTGTTATCTTTTGTATAAAACATCATAACAAAGTTTCTTTTTCTTTGTTCTTTGCAAAACTTGATTTTTGCCACTTTTCTTTGTTTTAAAGCAGTTGGGTATAGCATTCAGAATGATAATGACCAAGTTTGTGACACCTGCAGCACTCCATATTAGTTTTGCCAAATGGTTATTCATGTTTTCTCCTTTTGCCTCCATCTTTGTTGTCTCAACTTTTGCCTCTATCTCTTCCTTTCATGCGTGAGGATTCAACAAAGATAAAAGCCTTTAAAGCATGCTCCTCTATGATGATGCTTTGTTTCATCTTTTGTTCATATACTAACAAGGAGCTATAAAGTTCATCAAAAGAAAAAACTTTTATATTTTTGGATTCTTCAATTGCAAACAACATGATAATACTTTGAGGATAACAAATGTATAATCTTTTCAATAATGATTGTATCGTCTATTTTTTCACCATGAAATCACATCTTGTTTGATATCCCTATGGTCTTTGCATAATAATCGATGACTAATTCTCCATTCTTCATTTGTAAAATCACAAAATCTCTCATGAGAGCTTAAAGGTATAAATGTTTCATCATTGAAGAGCTTTGATATTTCTTTTTCATAAAATCCCATATTTGCTTGGAGGTATATTTGCTAAGAATTGTATCCAAAATAAAATGATCAATGACATGAAATAAATAATTCTTAGCTTTCAAATCTTTGAATTTCAAGCCGTTCAACTCTACTTGTTATGTTTATATTAAAATGATCCCAATTTCTGGTTTTGCTATCCTAGAATCAATCACTTGTCGGTACTCATTTGATTATAAAAATTTCTCTATTAACATGCTCCGATGATCATAATGATCATTAAAACTAGAAATTGTTGCATGCACAAAACTTGTCTTTAAAGTCATCGCATTACTCTTTTTGTAAAAGAAAGAACAAATAATAAAAGAAAGCTACTCATATTTTGGACTCTCACAAAATAAAGCTACTATTATTGTGGATTATTTATGATTCTCACACTGTTTCAGGACTTTCATACTTTTCTCTTTTATTTGAGGTTTTGATACCAATTTGTTTCACAAATTATCAATAATAACAAAAAATAATTTCAAGGACACTTAGATTTCCTTAAAATCTGGAACGGTCACGAGTTCAAATTTTATTATCCCCATTTGTTTACTAAAAAATCAAGCATAATATAGTATAAGTCTATACAAGTTTCAAGTTTTAAAAATTTTTATTTAAAGTGGTATTTTAAAAAATAATATAAATTATATATTGAGAACTCAACTAATAATTTAAATTATTAGATTGAGATAATTATTTAAAAAAAACTTCCTTTTAATTTATGTTATTTGATAATTTAGCCATGCTGACGAAGGGGTGTTTAAGACTTAGCTATTGTTATTGTAAGGCTACATAACTGATTGAGAGTGATGGTAACCATAAGCATTGAAGCCATATTGTATTTCTTTTGGACCATAGAACTAGCTAAAGTTCTTTAACTCCTAATTCCATTCATTCATTTATGTTTTTTTTTTTAATTATTATTATTTATTTTGAAGCCCACGTTTCTCCAGACATGGTTCCATTTCTGGTCTCGTAGGAGCCTTGCATTTGCTCGAGTTGATAGCAGTTAATAATTGAGCCCCGAAAGAAATATCTGACCTCACAACATAATAAGGACAATCATTGAGACGACTTCCATCAATTGATTCCAACTTTTGTGCATGTTTGGCCCAGCGTTGGCAGTGTCTCTATGTGCTACCTGATTGTTTGATGCTTCAAGTAAAAACGCAGAGGATTCACATTTTAGGTTAATGCTACCTAACTTGTAGTGTTGGAACCAGATATTTAGTGACTTCTTGCACAAGGACCATGGAGGACGACCTGGGACTTTATTGCCGGAGCCATTCACAGATGAGTTGTGGTTTCTCTTAAGGGTAAGAAATTTCCTGGAGCACCTTTGTCAGCAAGGGCATCTCTGTTTTGGATTGCGAAGCGAGGAACTCAAACCTACCAAACTGGTTTTTTTTTTTAATTGTATTTATGACATTTTTCCAAGTTGTCTTGGCATTTTATTCGAATTCCTGATCATTAACCTTAAAGGCACAGGATATGGAGGCAACATAAAATATAGTTGTTGAACAATATCTGATCCATTGCCTCTTTGGTAACTGTACAGGAGATTATTGCTTGAGAATATTTTTTCTGCTGGGAGCTTAAGTTGACAATGGCACAGATAATTATCCACCGCCTTTGGTTGAATGACTCTATATTGCTGTGTATAAGACAATACTGGATACATAGCACATCTGTCCATTTACTGCCAAATTCTGTTAATGGTAAAAAAGCAATCTATTGCGCCTTTTATTGGCTACTGGGCAGGTTGTAATTCGACATATCTTCAGCTTGCAGCCTCAGAGATACTCTGTAAGGAGGGGCGCCATGACTTCGACCTTAGTGAAGCAGAGTTGATTGATGGTGTCCTGTGTCGATGTCTTTCATGTTTGGGTTCCTGAATTATCACAGCATTATTAGAGTGGTCATTACCTTTGAATAGGGCTCAAACAAAGTGCAGTCAACCCTATTTAATTTATTTTTTTATAGTCATTCTTAATCCTATTCAACATGCATCAAGATTGTGGGCGAAACAGAGCAGCCCTTTTCTTCATTTTTGGCTCTGGCTCTCTCACTTGTACTAATTTGTACATTTTATCTAAATAACAGTTGCCATTTCAGAGTGGAAAAGAGAAGCGGAAGGTAGGTGAGAGGGAGAGGTACCTTGCAATCCTTCTCTGTGTTAGGCTTCTTTTCTGCCTGACAATCTGTGCTTCGCTTCTTCTCTGGTACTACCTGCAGCCGTGACTTATTCTCGTCAACCGATTCTGGCTGCTGCTGTCTCTTCAGTTTTGCGTACTTCTTGGCCCGTATCACCTTCATAACTTCTACAACCACATAGGGCAAAAGGAAAATCAGAATTTTATCGCCATACATATACTAGACAGATCTTGGTTAATCAAAATAAGGATCATAGATGGAGAGTATTGAGAGACTAATCAATAATCACAAGCAGCAGCATTCTAGCGATATATATAAATATATCCTAACCTTGAGTAGTAACAAGGCGATAAGCATGACCAAGTGTAAGCGTATCGCTTGGCCTGAGAAGTTTAACACGGGTGAACTGCACAGTTTTGATGTGTTCTTGGTTTTCTTGATCCCCAGATACAGGCAATGGAATGATCAAAGAAACATAATGACCGGGGTTCATTCTCATCACCTCGCTAACGCTAACCGGCCAATATAACCTCTCTATCTTCCCACTTGGATGCTGTATAACCAGCGCTGCAGCATCTATGGCCTGACAATTCCCCATCTCTCTATTCTCTGTCAACCCCTCTATCTATCCCTCTAGTTGGGAGTGAATGAAAGAAAGAAAAGGATGAAGAAAGATAAGGAAGGAGGCGAGGTGAGGAGAGGTAAGCACAAGTCTCTTTCTACAGAGCTCCCATCACCCTACAAATAAGAGTACTAGTGTTAGTAATAAAGCTCTTATTCATCAAGCACAAGCAGCAGGCCATCTCTCATTTCCCAACTAACTCTCCTCTCCAAGTGGGTCAAATTTTTTTTATAAAAAAAATGACATTTAAATTCTTGGTATCGCTAAAACACAATTAACATCAATATTAAAGACTAGCACTTATCAATACGCTATGCAATATCATTAATTAAAATAAGTACTGGTGTTTAAAATAATCGGCACCGGCATGGATCCTGGAAGCTGGTGGGGTTGCCACGTGGAGAGATGTCAGGAGATGGAAGCGTGGCCGGGCATCCTCTCCGGTATCGACGGGGCCAAAGGTTTTGACATTAATTTAAAGAGTTACACTATAATTTTTAGACGTGCAAATATAGATAGAAGGGGGTTGCTATCTTAGTTCGGTTTGTTGCTGCCTAAGAATATAATGCCCGAGGCAAGGGTTTATCAGGTCAGGCGTGTGCGAGGGAGATTCCCTTGCTTGGACAAAGACACCCCATCATCTTATCTACGTCCTATGCTCTCTGCCTTCTATCCAATTACATAATATTTAAATCCAAGTGCTGCTGAGAAATCTCACAAAAAGGTCATCAAAACTTTGGATATTTTACCACTACTCTTTCTCTCTTCTTTTATCCGAGCTTATATAGCCCGTATCTACACTGTTTCTTCTTTTGTCTGCCTTCATATTCTCAAATTACTGAATTTCTATAGATTAACCTCGCAGAGTTCTCTTTTCTTTTCTTTTTTAATTAAAAAAAATGAAAAGGTTAAAGTCTTCTCGAGTTACTCGATAGAGGGTAATTACCTCCTGTTCCATAGTCATAATTGAGAAAAAAACATTGTCACTGGAACTTGAATCTTGTCTTACATGCTAAATCTAAAGGCACATTACTGCTAAACTAAACTTGCTTACCTATTTTCGAAGTGCTTTAGATGTTCTCATTTTCACAAATCTGCAGGGCATTGCATATAAGCAATTTAAGAATCCGATTTATTTTTTTTTAATTTTTTTTCTCAAGCAATTATATACATGCATTGCTGGTTTGAATGTACAAAACACCCGAGACCGCTATCATCGTGTGATTGTGGTGTTTGTTTTTGTGGTCCGATATGTTTTTTAAAAATTTTGGTTTTAAATTAATTTTTATTTGTTTTTAAAGTCTTTTAGCTATTTAATGTAAAAAATAAATTTTAAAAAATATAAATACAATATTAATTTAATATATTTTCAAACTAAAAAAACATGAAAAAATAATTTTTATTATAAATAAAAAAAGGTAGCATAACTTTTTTGAGGGAGGTCCACATGCTACAATCCGATGCAATTCGAATGGACTCAAATTAAAGCAACACTTCTTGGTACAGAATAAATATTTTATGCTTTAATTAGTACATGTTAATTAACCAAATTAACTAGTAAGACAATTTCTTAAGTGTGTGGAAGGAGCCAAGGAGGTGGTTTTATGAATGGATAAGTTTGATTTTGAGACAGCTTTTGGAGTTGTAATTTAAAAAAAATAAGTTAAAAAATGTGATTAGATGTAGATTTAGATATATATATATTTAATAAAAATTATAATTAAGATTTATATGCAACAAAAAACATGTATAAAATGTTTAATAGTTATGTAGTTGAGGTTGCTTTTCAAAGTATTTTTTATTTAGAAATGCATCAAAATAATTATTTTATTTTTTATATTAGCACATCAAAATATATATAAAAACACAAAAAAAATATTAATTTTAAAATAAAAAATTAAATTTTTAAAAAATATTTTTAAAACTCAAAAACAAATAAAATTTTACAAAATTTATTACAAAACATGCAAAAACTGCTTTTTAAAAATTACATTTCAAACTTAATTTTTTAATAAATCCTATAATAAATAATACAATTTAATATATTATCAAATAACTAACTATATTTTTTACATCACAGACGCAAAAACTTCAAGGAAACAAATGCATCCAAGATGGAGACTGATCAGTCCCTCGACAATCTAGTCAAGGGTGTTTTTGTCTTTTATCAAAATCTGAAGGTACGAGCTCTGCAAGATAGAATCATTTCTTTTATTCAAAAAGAATTAATCCCTTGCCCACCTCGACATGTATTTTGGGACGATGAAGAATAGCAAGAATCTCTTTCTGGAAGGTTGCATACCCTCTTAAATATCGCATAACCCATGAGCTAGAGGTCTTCCATTTAATACATTAAAAAAATAACAACAAACAAGACAAAAATAAATAAACAAACAAAGAAACAGGACGGATATATACTAATACAGGACCAACCAGCATTTAGAAAAGAGAGGGGAGCGAGAAGGAGGCTGCCGGATTCGATTGTTTGGAAGCAAAACCCACCGGCAGTCACCAACTACAGTGTCAGTGCGTCTTCCCTCGCAAAAGCCAAACGTCGACACAGGGATCTGACGCGATCGAAGATAAAACCCACGAATCATTTGTTTATTTATGCCTAGATCATCCGGCTGTCCATAATTTATGAATTCGTGATTGGATTACGAGCAAGGATAACCTAACTGGGTTACGTTAAAGAGAAAAAAGGACAGTAATCTTCGTGACGATCTTTGACTCTTGTGCTGAATCTACAGAGGTCCATGCTAGATTATCAGTTTCCCGATACCTATGAAGGGTTTACTTCCATGATTCACATGTGTGCAAACATCTCTGATTACTTGTCAGTGCATGCAAGCCATGTGAGGTGTCGGGGTTTTTCGGATCTCATATTTAATGGTGAATGGACTATTTCTTGTTCAAGCATGACTGCTGTAGGGGACTACACCCTCTAATTTAAAATGGAGGGTCCTTCGCTTCTTATGACAATGGTGAGGCAACGATGTACTATTAAAATGGTAGTGGTCTAGAATCTAAATTTATATGCTTTCCATATGCCAGTGGATGCAGCTCAGACTTTACATTAATGTTGAGAGATTGTAGTTCCTTGTGGGGGCAGCAAGATTAGGTCTGGTACCCCTCTGTGCCTTGCCTTTGAACATTCTAATTTCCGATCATAGCTTTCCTACCAGACGCTGGAGGATCAGTCTTGAGGGTGGTCTTGCTAGTGGGGTTATCGCTGTATCTTTTTTATTGTTTATAGAACACGATGATCATCTTTTTTTTAAAAAAAAGAAGTTGCTTTCTCTATATTCTTCCCCTTTAATACAAAACACGAACTATCCATTCAAGAGTGAGTACTTGAAGGAATGTCTATTGCAAGAAAGAAACAAAAGGGATGAAGTGTTGAAGCTTCAAATGACAATATGTGTAAGTTTAATAAAAGAGGAGATGGTTTTATTTTTTAAAATATTTTTTATTTAAAAATATATTAAAATTATTTTTTTATTTTTTAAAAATTATTTTTAATATTAGCTGGTTAAAATAATTTAAAAACACTAAAAATATATTAATTTCAAGTAAAAATTAAAAAATTTTAATTTATTTAAAATATTTTTAAAACATAAAAATAAATAATACTAAAAAAATGATCCCGGTCGTAGTTTATGTACAGTGCTACCAAATATTCCAGCTTGTTAATGGATGCAAACCCCATCACAGGTCAGTACGATTTGTACAGCAGCAGATCACAGAAACTAGATCTGTGTAATCCCAGGAACAGGAAGGTGGATATGGAAACAGTACGCTAGCCAGAGGCATGTTCATGAGATTACGCATTTGTGTAATTTACTCCCTAATTAACCAGATCGTTTCCAGGTAAGGGTTCCATGAGCAGTCTCGCACTCTTGTTGCTATTGGTTTCCAAATCAATGATTAACCAAATTGCTCTTTGATTTTTGCTGCGGTATGCTATGATTATACCTCTATTTAGCAACCAGGTGGACACCAAAGGGCTTGCTTTTAATAAACACTACACTAAGCTCGTGATCAGAAAGGAGAGGAGCATTGTCAACAAGCACTAGTGCTAAGATGGGGGGATTGGGATCAATTTGAATATACAAGAACATACGTGTCCCATTTAGGGAAACGAAAAGGTTATAATATTCATTAACAGTGGTGTCCTGCAGGAATATAATAGGATTTGGATCAACAGCATTAAATTAAGGTCAAAGATGTGGGCTTTCTCCACTTTTTAATTATTTATTGTCCTGCATCTACAGAAAAATTAACCTGCCTAGTGTTTACTGTTTCAATTACTCTCAATTGACAGGTTTTTTTTCTTCATAACCATCAGTTTCTTCTTTTCAATTCATTCATTTTCACATTCTTTTAGTTTTGCCTTTCCAATTTGCTTCAATTAGCTTATTATTGGGTTCTCGCACTGTTAAAAAAACACACACACACAGTGTTGAATTTATACTCGATTTAAAAAACACTTTTAGATCTTGATTATTTTGAATGTTATAACAATCACCAGCAATGCTTGCACATTTTTTTTCAAAGATGTGTAAAAAGATAATTAATACTATATATATAGCCTTAACAGTAGGCGGTAAGTTCTTGAATATTGCATAAATTAAGCAACCTTTGCATATATGGAAGAGTGATGATCAATGCTAGCGTTAGCATATTCTCTTTATAATGGAGGATTTCAATGGTCCTTAAACTATATAATCCAGCTGCAAGCATCTTCTTCTGCATTCCAATTTCGAGTTAGTGGAAACAACTTTTTAACTTGGAAAGGAATCAATCCGTAGTAATGGTAGAGGATGGTTGTTAGTCTTATAATAACTGTGTTTTAAAATAAATTTTGCTCATAAATATAATAAAATAATAATTTTTTTATTTTTTAAAATTATTTTTAACATCAACACATTAAAATAATTCAAAAAAATTAAAAAATTAATTTAAAATAACAAAAAAATATTTTTAAAAAATAATTTCAATAAAAAAATATCCCCTGATAAAAAAAAAAGAAGAAGCTGCCATTCATGATTGCAAGACTTGGAATGTGAAAGACGTAGCATTATTATTTCACAAAGAGCTCACTAAAGTTATCAATGGAAGAATAAAAAAGGTTCTCCTATTAATAATTATCTCCTATAATTTATGGATAGTGACACGCTTCTCTTCGATCAAGATCCTACTATGATGCGATTTCATAATCATAAATTGGCAACTTTATAAAACATAATTGGGTCAAAGCAGGTTATGAGCTCGA
>SRLM01000324.1:979822-1164880 GCA_015708895.1 Populus ilicifolia | reverse complement strand
AAAAAAAAAACTAATACTTTGAACAACCTTTTCTTTCTATTTTTAAATGAAGCACTAAATTTAAATTTATATGCCTTTTATTTTTATAAATGTATAGAGTATATGGTCTAAATTCTAATAGGAAATGTCATTGAGAGTGGGGTGAATGAGTGTTTTTGAAAATAAATTTTTTGTTAAAAAATATATTAAAATAAAAGTTTTTTTATATTTTATTTTTAATATTAGCACGTTAAAATCATTAAAAAATATTAATTTAATATTTTTCCAAACCAAAAACGCTATTAAAAGACACTTAAAAACAGAAACAAAAGCATTCTCAGACCTTTGTGAATCTGGTGTGCAGATAAATCATATTCGAAGTTTAAATCGAGAGGACAGTAACATGCATAATCAAGACCGGATAAAAGCTTTGGCCACCAACAAAAAATCTTGATTGTATTTTTCTAATCGGTAAAATGCAAGAGACATTATTAATTATATAAACATCTTAATTATGCTTGCTAAGTTCTGCTAAACACGTGATTTGTGCTGGCGTTTGAAGGAAAATTCATGCATGGGAAAAAGAAAAAAAACCACTTTTCGCAACTTTTGCAATTGCTGATTGAAACCTTTGCTTGCCGTGCATTATACGTGAAGATAAAAGGCCCTTGACAAAAAAAAAAATAAATAAATAAAAATTGAATTTTGGGGTCTGGCAGGGAGATGGCCGATGGCTACGTGAGAAATCAGGAATAGACACGGCGGCTCTGTGGTGGTCGCCTTGTCACCCACAGCCATCTTATGTTTTATCATATCGAGAATGCCACTTGTCTCACTTCGTGGAAACACTATTAAAGAATATTCTATGCATCAAATTAAGGTAATTTTTCACGTTGCGGTTAAATTGTGTTTTCTTAATAAAAATTTTAGTTTAAAAATTAATATATTTTAAAAAAATACTTTAAAAATCAAGCATAACTTTACGTCATGTAAACAGCAGCACCAGCTCGCTGTCAATCTAGAAAACTCCATAAAATCTTTAGCCCTTTTTTACTTTCACTAAATTAAACATGAGCTTAAAGTACCTGATCTACTGTTATTTTCCGTAGCGATGCGCAGTTTGGATTCTGATGGATAACTCCGTTGGATGCCCAGTACGCTTCTTGGGATTTCTTTCTTTTTCATCAGTATTTGTCCGAGGTTGTTTCATGAAACATGAACAGTAAAGATTATTTCCAGTTCGGAAAGCTTTTTTCTTGATTTTCTCATCAAACATGCCATCGAGGATGCTGTACGCGCTCCTATCTGTCTTAAGTTTTGCCAAATAGACGCAATGATCAATGGACAAGTAAAGGTACTGTATGAGTGATTGTACCTCAAAGTTGAAAACTGGGTACCTACATCAGCTAAAGTAACGGAGCGCTAGAGACTTCAACCTAATCAAGTGGCGTTGATGATTAATTTCAAAATTCTTTACAGTAGAGACACCGAGATCAAAGAGATTTGGCAGAGCTATTTTGATCAACTATTCGATCTCATGCAAATGACTTTGGGAACCTTAGGATTCCGTTGGAGGATGGGGACCTCAGCTACACCAGTAGAATTAGGTCTCCTAAAGTCAATGAGGCCCTGAAGAAGATGGGAATAGGAAAAATATGTGGTCGGACCGCTATTGAAGTTTGGGAGAGTCTCGGGAACAGTGCAGTGGCACCAAGCATCTGTCTAGGCTTAGTTGTGAATGAGCTAACCAATGGCAAACAGGCACGAAGCACCGTGGCGTGTGCTTTTTGTCGATAATGTGGTCTTAGTTGATGAAATGAGTGAATGACTCGACAAGATATGCCATGGAAGAGTACCCTTAAAAGTAAGGATTTCAAAGCTCGGTGGAAGCAGTACAGAGAACATGCACCGAGTTTAGTTCTGCTAAAAGGAATGAAAAGAGGTTAGATACTCGGGATGGAGTTGTGTGCCGAAGTCTAGTTCTCCTAAAATTATTTAGATTCCTTCCTCCTAAAGAATGGAGAGGCAACGGAGAATCAATAGAGGGTGACTGAAGTTGAGGAGTCCTGATCCAATTATGTGGTATAAACATAAAATTCCTACCAAAAAATATATATATAAGAAAAATTATGTAATGACAACATGGTATGGTTAGTGGCATTGAAGGGTTTAAAATCTAACGGCGGATCTCTAATATGATGGCATAAAATGGTGCAAAAGGACTCTCATAAAAGCCGACTTCATTTACTTTGGAATTGAGGCTTTTGTCAATGTTTTTATTACTTGGTTACGAATCACCAAGCCTCAATTGTCATAATAATTATAAAAATGAGTTTATATATATATATATGTATATTATGGATGGATTTTTAGTATAAAACATTATTAAAGTTAGGAATTATGATTTTTCAGTGTCAAATTTAGCTATGAGTAAATGTTTATCCAAAATAAAAAGAAACCGAATTTTAAATTAATTTCAAATAACGATGTCTCGAGATGGGCCGAGCACTTAGTCCATGTTGCAGGTTAGCACACAGTCCGGCCCAATTTCAGCGTCAAATAAGGAAAAGAAGGGTCCCACATCATCAAGCAGCGAAGCTTTGACGCGTCGTTCAGGTGGGGCTTCTGTCCTGATTTTCTTAGCTTGCCAACCATCATGCAAAACCATTTTTCAATTTATTTTCTCAAAATGCATCAAAACATGGAGGTAATGATATTTTTGGTGTGTATACCTTTTTAATTTTTTTATTCGAGTATATCAATTTATATTTTTATTATTTAAATGTGTGAGTTTTTAATTTTTTTAATCAAGTGTTTTTATTAGACTCTATTAATTACATGCTTACATAATCATTAAATTGTTGATGTGTTGACCACATGTATATTTATTGATTTATTAATGTATTTTAGATTTAAGTATATGTATTTATAATTTTTATTGAGTGAGTGACTTTTAAAAATTTTAAATTTCCCCAGTGAGTTCTTTTAATTTCAAAGACTAAAACATGTCCACTTTGCATGGTTATAATGTCCATATTTGAAAGAATTGAATAAAATTAAAAAATAAAATTGTAATAATTGTTATTATACATTTTAAAAATTAAGGATTTTTGTTATTTATTAAATAAAATTTATCCAATAAGTTAAGATTAAAAAATTACTGTTGGTTTCTAAGATTTGTAATAATTATTTATATTAATAAAAAAAATAAAAAATAATAAAAATACCAAGTTCGGTGCGGGTTGAATACCCAATTCGAATAGAACTGTATCAGAGTTTTAATTAAGAAGTTTTTACCTTAATCAAATTATCCAAAAATCCAATGGATGGTGTTAGATACCTCATGGATCCAATGAAATTATATCCAAAGTTTTTTTTTCTGGTTGTGTCAGTGGTTGAATTGTAAAAATGATTTAAAAAAAAATTAAAAACGAAACATGCCAGCGGAACTGTCACAATGCTAACCAAGCTCTACGACAACAGGTTGAGATCTAAGAAGAAACATGACAGCTAGAAGAAAAGTAAAGAATTAAACAATAAGTATACATACATTTATACCACTGAAGTTTACTTGTTTTGTTGATCTGAAATGAGGAGAGAAGGTTCATGTAGTAGTGTAGTGCCCAACAGGAGGCATGCCAGGGCATGAGAGCCACAAATATAAGTTCAAAATTAGATGTCGGAAGATCACACTGACGGGAAGAACTTGTTGAGGTTGAAAGGCAGAGAATAAAATTCTTCACTTCTTGTGTCTGTCTTGAATGACCGGAACCTGTCCCACCAGTGCATCCCTCTGTCCTTCCTGGTTGCCGTGTCTTTTTTATGCAACGTGACATCCAAGAACATTGCCAAGAAGCCAGCAACAAAAGGTTCTGATGAGAATGGCACGTTGATCATGTCATTGAACTGTCAGAAGATACAATATCATGAGCTTCCTCGTCAATGAACGGGACAAAATTGGTCACAAAATCTGATTACAGGGAGAGAGTCATGAGCAGTTACCCATCTTGCACCAGTGTGGACAGGGCCATAACCATGAATTGCTGTGTACTCATTGAAGTATTGTGGTATTGAAAGGCCCATGAAAACAGAGAACCCAAGAATAAACTTCGTTCTGAAGCTGTTTAGGTTGCAGAACTGGAGGAAACTGAGACCCGCTGAACCTGTTCATGTAGTGAAAGAACTGTGATTTCTTGGCCTTGAACTGGATTATATGGTAAGAACTCAGAAACTTTAATAGGACATACCAACGTAGGCAAAGAAAAGACAATATAAAGCTGCAATAATTGGAGCTGGAATTGAAGCAAAAACAGCTCCAAATTTTCCTGCAGGGAACAGCGAGTAAGCAGCGTTGTACTTTTTAGAGAGAGAGAGAGAGAGAGAGTTACATGATTCACTCACCAAGAATGGAAAAGAAAATCATGAACCCTGCTGATATTTGAACAACCCTTCGACTGCCAACACGTGTCAATGCCAACAATCCAGCATTTTCACTGCGATTAACAGAAGCAAATTTCTGATTCCAGTATAAGGGAGAAATAGAAAAGGACCAAATTTGGTGGGAGATTAAAAAGCTTTTTCAGTTCAAAGAAAAGGAGGACTCTACGCATGAATCTTACACGGATACTGATGATCCACTCCCGGTTCCAAATATGCCGGAAAAGAGAATTCCAACTCCCTGAGATCAACATGAAAGAGATAATAAAAAAAGGATTAAAACACTTCGGAAAATCACTCAGCCAACCAATCAGATTGCAGTTACAAAGAGTTTCCAGCTTCAGCCATGGAAAATTCAGTGAGATCGTATCATACTGTCATATCATTTAGTTTCAACTTGTATAGTACGTTGGGCACGTAAAAAATTGAGCTTGATTGACTATCTATAGAAATTTGATTAAAAGAGAACTGTACCCTCTATATTCTCTGTTTTTGTACGTGTGAAATAGGTACACTGCAAAGTTTATTGCAAAACATAAAAGCTATACCTGCCAACCAACACCACGGCTAAGTATAGAAGGTGGAACTGGAGTTGCACTTGCATACCTAGATACAGCAATGAAGGCACCAGTGGACTGTTTGAACACAGAGTGAAAAATGAGCGAGTAAGTTTCACAGATTATGAATCAAGATACAGCAATGAAGGTACCGGTTGACTGTTTGACCACAGAAAGTGGAAAATGAGCAAGTAAATTTCATAGATAATGAATCAAGAAAAGCTGTCGAGTCCTAACAAGGTGTCGTAGTCAAGTTAAACATTTCACGGAGTAAAAAGCTCAGGTTAAACAGAGGTTTTCTCTTAGTGTTCAACAAGAGGCAGACATAAGCTGATTCCAAAAATTTTAATACATGCGTGGGGAAATACCATATTTGAGGCAATTTAACTATTAAATAGAAGAGAAACTGCCTGATTCAAAATTTGTTGGGTTCGATTTCATAAGCATGAGCTGAAGGAATGAAAGAAAATTGGAACACTAAATGGAGAAGGCACGAATTCATATTTAGTAATGCATCTGAGTCATAGCCAAAAGCAACCAACCTCTACTAGTGCAACAAATGAAGTAGCCATCATTGCAAAAGCCTCTCCTGCATCAAAAGTAGGAGCTCCCCATTGGAAAGGGTATGGAACTCTTATCCTACACCAAACAACATTATACAAACAACTATGAGGATCGGTGAGCACAGAAAATTAGACTACATTTTGACCTTTTATTCATCTACTCATATCATACCAAAATAAACTGAAGCCAATAATCAAAGCTGTGACTTTAAGGGAATATCCTTTTGATTACAATTGAACACTGTAATTAGTCGCTTACAGGAAAAACCCTAGTTACTCATCCATATAGTTAATTTTGATGTTACATCATAGTATGTTCAGGTTAAATGAAGATTCTGTAAGAGGCTTACCAAGGAGAAGCACCTATAATTCCTGCTCGGTCAGTTCGGCAGCTAATTTGGGTTGTGGGTCCTGCATTCGTATATGCCCCACTGACAGTAAGGAGGTGAGCATAAATCCACACAATGACCACAGAGAATATAACAGCAAACCGATTAAATACAGCGCTCTCCCCTCGTATCAAATTGGGCATATACTGCAAAAGTAGTCAGATTATTTACTCAAATATGCACAACTTCCAAGAAGTAAGCCAAAACATTGATGTTCTCATTGAAGTCCTCTAATGCACTTAAATGCACAGCACATAGGGATTTATACCTGAGAGAATATTAAAAGTAAGATGATCTGAGGCAGTCCAATCTCCACACATTTTGCAAGCTAGAAATCCCAAAGCCGAAGTCATTAATGAATGCTAGTAGTAGATGCAGTTTTAAACAAGACAAAAAGAGGAGGAACGGAGCTTAAATACATACCAAGGGGAAACCAAATTCATAAAGCCCAAATCCAGATAGAGCAACTAAAGGAACGGTAGATAATGGACTCAAGAACCTGGCCAAGTATAAGAGAAACACAAAACGTAAAGTGATTGATGTTATTTTGAGAAACTTCTTCGGTACAACCAAGCCATACTGACTTTCCCAATTATAGAATGTGATAATTATTTGCAAATCAAGTTAGTCTATCATGCCCAAGTCATTACAACTCAGAACTAAATCAAGTAAAACAAAAACATAACTAGATGAGAGAGGAGAGCAGTCCAACAGAGTGAACTTCAATTAGAACGCTGCAAAAAACAACTGGTAATGATTTTAAATAACAAATAACAAGAATTTATAAAACCTTGCAACATTTCTCCAAAGGCCACTGAAGCCAACAACAATCTGAAGAGTTGAGGCAACAATGAGGGCACCTTGAATTCCACGCATTATCTTTTCAAATTTCTGCAACGCAAAAGATAGTTGAATAAGAATCATATATATCATATTCAATGTACAATAAGTTTAGTAAGGCCGTATCTACGCAAGGGAAAAATCAAAGGTAACCTCGACAGGATCCACAATGTCACTGTATCGACCAGCCAAGACAATCGAAATGGTAGTCGGCAAATAGCTATAGGAACCTCCAATAACAGCAGGCAGGCGAGTACCAAACAATGTCTGCGAAAACGTATTTAATCCAGCCACGAATAGCAATGTTTGAATCATCTTCGCCTTTTCCTCCTGAAAACAGTAAGGAATTCACATAAATTTAGAAACAAATACACCATATTGATATAACAGAAACAATAAACATCAAAGAGCAGAATCGCTGACATTTCTGCCCCCCATCTGAGGAACAAGAGTAGCGGGTATGAGCACTGTTGTCCCGAGCATGACCAAGTAATGTTGGAAGCCAAGTAGAATTGCCTCAGCTGCATTTTTTAAAACAACCCCAAGTATCATCAAATCAAGAAACAAATGGAGGGGAAAACAAGTAAAGATACAAATTAAATGGATTCTATCAAATTCATAAAAACTACAACAAATACCAGTACAAGCAAAAGAAAACTAGAAACCCCAATGCTCAGAATGTAAAGATTAACTGATATTGCACTCAGAACAATTGAACCAGTCATGAAGCACCCAAAAATGATTCAAATAAATAAGAACAAGAATGACCAAATAAAACAACACGGGCACCAGAAAACATGGGATTTATAAACAGGAATAGGAAAATTTAAAAGGTGGTACCAAGGAAAACAGGGGAAGTGTAAACAGAAGCATCAAATGGGGTGATAAACATGCATAGCAATGGGCTATTAAATATATATAAAAATGTAACATTCCATAATATACAAAAAAAAAAATATGAAAGAGAGACTGACGCCAAGGAGGAGGGCTAGTAATGCAGTAAGCAATATTTGGAAGCTGATCCTTAACAGGATGTGGCTGCAGCTCTTCCTGCTTTGGTGGTGGCGCGGGTCCTCCACCTCCTGCCATGTCCTTTCTCTCTTTGCTGCTCCTTCTATCCCAAAGCTCTCACAAAAATGTATATAGTAAAACCCTAACAACAAATAACAAACCACTAAAACCCAGATGTCACAGTCTCCCAAAACGGAACAAAAAAAAAAAACAAAGAAAGAAAACGCAGAAAACCAGCTAATAAGATAAAAGGCCAAGCCCTGATTCAAAGGAAAGGTGAGTGAAATGATAGTTGTACTAATTAGTAAGAGAAAACAGGGTTGGAGAAGTGTAATTAGCAGAATGAAAAGGTACAAGGAACGGCAGTAAGAAACATGGTGGTGCTATATATCTAGCGTGGTCCGACAACCAAGGAAAGAACCAAGCTGTCCACTTGGTGAGCAAGCAACGTAATAGAGGTGAGTGTGAATGAAGGCAGAGAAAAGGAAAGAGAGCAAAAAAGCAAAAGCTAGTCTCTCCCAAAGTGAGAAAGAAACCAAAATAAACACCTCCCTCTCCCTCTCTGCGCAAACCAAAGGAATCTGCCCCCCTCAAGCTCTCCTCTCTTTACTCTCATTGCTTTTTACTTTTATTTACGTTGGGGCTATTTTCTCTCTCTAGAGGGTTACAGCCTGGTTGCATCCAGTAACTTCTTCACCAAGTTTGTTGTTTGTGTAAAATATCCTTTTTATATATTACCCCTAAATTTTTTAAGAAGTTTCAGTTTCACCCTTTTTTTACTACTACATGACTATTAAAGAAAACTCACCTTTCTTCGTATTTTTATCAATTGGGCACCTACCTGTCGCCTGATTTCTTTCTTTTTTTCTATGTTACTAATTTTAACTATCTTATAGACTCATTAATGTTCCACTTCAGTGTTTATAGTCTAAGATTTTTGAATTCCACTTCTATATTGTTTTAATAATTTTCAAATATTTCACCTATTATTATTATTATTGGATTGCTGATAAAAAAAAGTTAAAAATTCTATCTTGTTAATATTTTAATTTTAATCTTTCTCTTGTATTTCTTTTGCTTTTCTTCAATGATAATACTTTTATTTGAACATGATGGATAAAAACCCAAATTGATCTAAATAGATATGAATTTTATAGACTAGATAGGGTTCGAGTAAAACTTGTAAATAAAAAATTATATTTTAGGATAAATATCGGTATCAGTCTTCCCAACTCTAGATAAATAAATAGATTCAAACTTTAAAAAAATTGCATGCATACCAAGTTATTTATGCACTTTTTAAATTATAGTATTTTTATGGATTTAGGTATCAAAAATAAGTTCAAGTTTGAATAATTATTTCAAATTTGAGTATGGATAATACAATAATAAATGCATGGGCATCCATTACCATATCTATTTTTATTCATCATGATAGTAAGGAACACTTGAAAACTTAATTTAAAATTTCCTATATTTGATGGTTAGGGTAACACATGAATATCTTGGAAACTAAAAGGGTAAGATTGAAAAATTGTCTGTCACAAAAGTTAGAAGTGGAGCATTAGGCGAAAAAGAAAAAAGAAATTTACCCTAGAAGTAATCCTCTAGCTAGAAAGCAGAATTATTATTATATTAACTAAAAGATTGAGGTGGGCATTAATTAATTAAACTATCAGAAAGATCAGATTCGGAGCAGAAGTTGATATATCTTTATGATCCTTGAGTGGTTATACTTTCCTTCCTCTTGTGTTACCCCTGCTAGTTACTTTCTAGCTTGATAATTTATTAATTAATGACTCCCTATATGGGCAAAATGGTGTCCTGCTACTCATCGTAGTGATGGGAGAAGTCCAAAGGGGACGTACGTGTATGCACTGCAATGAGTACTGCTACGCATAATATTGTGTGGGCAATTTCTTCAAAATAAAGCAAGGGATTATGCACAGTATTATTTATGTTGTTGCCAGGAAAGGAATGTCGGATTCTGTAAGACCGGTGGTGATTAGTCTCTCTTTCCCTAGCTTTGAGTATTAGTCAAACGTCTACGCCATCCCCAGTTTTCTGTTCTGCAGTACCTCTCTCTGTCGTTTCTTGCTTCTGGTTCATCATCAGGTGGGTGCTTATACATGAACAGGCCTTAATTTGGAAGTCAACATTCATCTCTCTCGCTCTCTGTACACACAAACATTCATTCCTTCGTGCATGCATTAATTCCCAATCATGTTGCTGTGTTATATATCTAGCTGCTGGTAATTCTACATATGCCGCATGAAATATATATGCTGTGCTTTATTATCTGCTTATGCCGCAGGGTTAAGATACATTATCCACGGATATATCGTATGCCTTTTCAGTTGTCGTGCAAAAACACAAACAGTTGGGGAGGGTGGAATTGATTATTGGGTAAAAAAAAGGGCTTAATAAGGTCTAGAATGAATATATGCCTGAGAATCAGAGACTAGAGTGATTTAAAAAAAATAACATTTGGGAGCCCATGGGCGATGGCTCCGCGACTTATGCCTACGTGCTTCCCCTGCATGCAAACTTCTCATAAAATGATAGTCATTTTAATTGACCGCCTATCTTATATTATATATTATATACATATAATTTAACCGTTAAATATCATATATATATATACAGGTTATAAATTGTTTTAAGAAATATATATTAAAAAAAGTCAAGAACGGCTAACAGTTAATTTCCCAATGATAACTTTATCGTATTATAAATAATTATATTTTTATCCTAACATCTGTGGAGGTTAATTTTATTAATTTTTTATATCAACTTATGAGATTTTACTTTTTTAACCTAAAAAATTTAAGTCTTTAAAAAGTCAAAATCATGTTATGATTTGGGTTTAAAATTAATTAAAAAAATATGTGTGTTTGGATTACAGTTGTTCAGTGGTTTTTGGATTTTTTATAATAAAAAAGAAGAATAGTTTTCTCCGGTCTATAAAATAATTATAAAACTCACAACTATCAATAAACTATTTATATTAGAAGAGAACAAAAGGTGTATTTTAACTAAAAAATAATATTGACACATGAAAAAGGTTAAAATCCCAGTTTAATTATCAAAATAATTAATTAGTGAACAAACTAATGTTACTTGGGAAATTAAAATATAATTGAAAAATTAAATCACATAACATATTCTGATAAAAAAAATGGTAAGAACTCCTAACTTGGAGTGTAACGTTGGTTTAAAAAATCACTATTATTTGGTATTGTGTTTCAAATAGAATTAGGTAAAATTTTAAAAAATATATTTTATATTTAATTTTTTATATTTTAAAGTGATTTTAATATATTAATACACAAAATAATTTCTAAAAAATAAATTCTTTTTAAAAAAAACAACTACTATCCCAACTTAAATTTTAAATATCCGTCTCCCTCCGGGGCGGCACCTTTTCATGGTGGACGCCATTTTGCTACCCCACCTAAAGGTCCTAAACAGATTTAAAACGGGAAGGAATCCACAAAAGCAGCCTCACCTTCCTCCCTCCACCCGTTGGGCGTGATTATCAAATAAAATAAATAGACATGGATGCATCAACTTTAGTAAAAGCAAAGAAGATCGAAAGGCATCATCCTCTGCACAGAAACCCTAAAAATAGCAGGAACGTTGATTAACTCCTCAGCCTCCACGGTCGTTCAAAGAGTCTAACTTTCAAAATCTTGATAATCTATCCTTGCACTTTATTTTGGCTTGCAACTTCATCCTCCGTCGATTGGTTTCCTTTCACTAAACTCAATTTTGCCAATAGAATACTATTTAGTCGTTTGGTCTCAGACATTTTTTTTTTTAAAAAAAAGAGGATGACATGATTTCAAATAAACTACTCAATTTATTTTTTTGAGAAAAAAAAGTATTTATTGTTTTAATAACAATGGAATGCCCAAACGAATCTTTACACATACTGATGTGTCACCATCCTTGTCACATATGTCAGATGTTATTCGCCAATTTGCTTTAACCATTCAGTTATCTACCTTTTGCTATGTCGTGGGTTCACAGTAGACTCGTCCGTAGTTTTTGAAATGCGGTGGGGCCCTGCAGGTCTGAAATCTGATAAAAAAAAAAGTATATATATAAAAACAAATAGTACGACTTGATTGATTCGAGGAGTTGACTGTAATCTAATTATAATTGTTAATTTTTATTTTTTATTAAAATAATATTATTTTAATTTTAAAAAATTAATCCAAATAATTTAATCAAAACCTCGTACCTAAGCCTAGAATCAAATCAGGTTAAACTCGTTATTAACATTTTATATTTATCATGTTACTTTTACATGTGTGTATCTATATAGATTGTTTGTGAGTACAGTAAAGTAAAGGTTATTTTTAAAGTAATTTTTACTTAAAATATTATTTTTATTATCTTTTAAAATTTATTTTTAATATCCAAATACTAAAATAAAAAAATAATACTAAAAATAAATTGAAAGATTCTCGACACTATAATTAAAATGCAATAACTTCTTTGCATCTGAACACTTTTTTTTTATTTATTTACATGGGGTGTTTGAGTTAGCTTGCGTGCACCACGACTAATTTCCACAGTCCACTAAATACCCTGCAAACCCAATAGGCATGTAAGACATCATGGGAATAACAAGCATGCACGTTAGAACTTGAATCCAGATACAGTGAAAGGAAACAAACCCCTTCCACTGCTAGATCAAACCCCATTTGAACACACTCTCTGCACGTGTAGTTGTAATCCTCTTCTATGTCTTTATATATTTAAATGTCTTTATATATTTAAATCTTTTTTTACTTGTTTTTTTGTTAATTTTCTGGATCAAAATGACCCACAAAACCACAAAAGCAAAATCAATTTAAGAAAATAAAGAATAAATTGATTTCTAAAAACTTATCAAGCCTTGAAAACCTGACATGACGATGAAATAAGTTCACTTGACACGTGTTTTCAAAATTTTCATTATTTTGTTTCTCTCTCTCTTCAATCTTCATGGATTGTTTACTTTTTTTGCAATGCTCCAACCTCTCACAATTCTAGGGTTTTTATCTGGGTTTTAAAGTTTAATTTTTCATTTTTGTAGCTTTTAAAAATTACATTTCCTTTTAGTGATTTAAGGTACATTTTCATTTAAAAAATAGCAGAATGATAAATGGTAGAGAATGTAAACATAGAAGGGCCTCTCTCTGAGAATGCAAGGTTTACAGATAAAATAAACGTGAGAATGGTTCGATAAACAATAAAGGCTATGTTTTTGTTCTTATTTTTGGGTGCTCATTCTTTAATTTCTTTTACAATAAGCTAAAATTCTATCTAGTGAAATTTATTTTTGATTCAACACTAGAATATTCTGAAAAACAAATTCTAACACATAAATGATATCAAAATCAAATACAGAGATGAAATGATAAAGAAATAAAGTTGAATCACCGAAATGAAAAACAAAAGAAGCAATGACATGCATGATGTCTTGTAAAGCAAGAACAACGCAGCATGGTGAACATGATCGGGAGACACGATGCTCTCTCCCCCTTTGACTACTGCTTAATTGTTGAGGCCTTTTTGCCTTTGGGAAATGATATTGGTAGAGCTCTTTCTCAGTCCGGCCTAAAGCGAGTTTTTGCTCCCAAAACAGGTCCCATCATTTTGCACATAAAGAAGAAGAAGAAAAGAGAAGGAGCCCATTGGAACATGATCTGCGAGCAAGTTAGGGAGGTGCCGTGCCCCATCGACATTACAGAAACAAGAGGAATTGCAACTCGCCGTTTTTATTAATTTAAAAAAAAAACGCAAGGATGAATTTATTCTTAAGTGTCTGTCTGTTTTTATATTTTAAATATATTTTAAAAAAAATTTATTTTTTTTTAATTTTTTATTTACTTCAAATTAATATATTTTTAAATTATCTTAATGTTAAAAATAATTTTTAAAAAATAAAAAAATTGTTGGCTGATTGTTTCTCTCATTCTTTTTCATCACCAGTAGGTTCAATTTCGAGACTTTAATAAGTTGTCGTTTTGCCGTGTCTCCTAAAAATACCTGCAAGCCAACGATGATTAGGTAATATTTGGAATTGTGTTGCTGATTTTTTTTAAATGGTTTTAATTTTGAATATATTAAAATAATTTTTTATTTTTATCATTAATACATTATAATCATTAAAAAACCAGTAAAAAATAGATTTAATTCTTTTATAAATCAAATGCACAAAAAAATAGTTTTGAACGCCCTCTTTTAATCCTTTACTTCCCATTCAACTTTAGAAATCAGATTTCGCATGGAACATCTCTTGGCTTGCAAAATATTTTTCTACCCCTTTTCAAGTAATTTTTTATTATTTATTTTTTTTAACAAGATTAAATAGGGATAATAATTTTATCCAACTCTATAGATACTATCTCAAATAACTACAACTTTTTTTAAAACCTGAAGAAAAAAAATCATAGTTTGAAAAATTACATGCATGACCAGTTAACTATATACTAAATAATTATGAATTATTGCATTTGTATTAAAGTTACATTGGGGATATAAATACCCCGAAACCCTTTAAATAATTATAATTATTTTGGGTTCGGGTTATGGTAAAAGACTCAACCCATAAGTATTCATTGCCATCCTGTAAGACTCAAGTGCTTTCAGATTGTAATGTGATTATCCTGTGTTTTATTTTAAATATGATTGTGTTTAATTAATTCAAACAGCTAGTATATGCTATTTTATTTTCAAAAAGATTTAACCCTACTCCGAGATACGACCACTCATCCAGGCTAGTCAATACAGCATCATATCATCCGAATGTAACCTAAACAAATCAATGTTCTAGCCAGTTTAAATAGAAAACGAACTGAGTCTCCGAGTCCAGGTGTCAGGTTTCGGTCTAATTAGCCTAGGTTTAACAACAATGCTCTCTACCGATCACATTCTACTTTCTTAACAGGCAAGGAATCCCGTTAAACAACCTGATAGAGACAGGTCTCCACTACATAATTGTAAATAGAAACTACTACAAAGAAAGCACCAGGCCGTCTTTCTTTCAACCTAAGAATAAAATATTAGACGCCCGATCACCACCACACCTTAACAACAAATTTACAGGTAAAACTATATGGTAGTAGCTCGATGATGACGATTGTGAAGAAAATGACTGAGCATTTAGTGATAGGTGGCAGCAGGCTTATTTCACACACAGCTGAGGATATTGCAGCATAACTTTTATTGCTAAAGAAGCCGGGATAATACCGCAGAACACCTGATAATGATACAATTAAATTGCCAGTTGGAGCACAGTGAAAGAATTGCTACAAGTTAATTTCTAGGTGAAAACTAAAATTCCCTTATCAATAAAATTAGAATCTTCTTAGCTTATGGAATTACGCTTTTCCCAGAGATGGCTGTACCGCAGTCTGGTGGGTACCCGTAATAATCCATTCCACAAGGTGCTTCCCAGGCAATCGCAGGATGAGAAGTAAAATCCTCACCGACTTGCACCACGAGCTTGCAGCCTCTTCCTCTCGAGCTCGAGCTGCAAAGGGGCATCCATGAACAAATCATTTGCTTTTTCTACTCAAATTTCTCTTAATAACACAAAATCTTGTACCCTGTTCAGTGTCTTACCACTTTCTTCACCCGGTCATTAGCAGCAGGAGTTCCTCCACTGACACATTCAGCTAAGTATGGACTACTAACACGCACTTCATTCATGACAACTATGACTGTTTTGTCCCAGCGAACTGGAAGCCTGGTTATATATACATTGACACCACTCGCAAAATTAGTCACTTCATGTGATCTAATTACAATTTGCATAAAAATATATAATATTGCAACTTGACAATAATTCATAGCCAAAATTTAAATGACACAACAAGACAAAGGCAATGAAGAGTCTCTCAGAAGCTTATTCAATCAAGAATACGTGTCAATACACACACAAGCAAAAACCAAAGAATCAGCGTATTGTCCATGCACGCAAGACTGTGGAAGTCAAATCGTAGTTTACAGGTGCACAGCAAATGTTACTATATGCATGCTGTTGCTTACGTCCAAAAACCTGTGAAGTCACTACAACAACAGCAATGCCTGAATCCCAAAACGTATAGATATGATAACCGAGGAAATTTACAGTGGAAAAGAATATGCTGCCTGGCATGAGAAGTTACAGTTAATGTCAGCGGTAATTCATTATTGGCTCTCTAAAATGCTCACTCATAGATCCAGGAAAAGTCCATTGCTGACATCAGTCTCCAAATCTAGCGCATCCATATTATTAAGTTCATATAATAAATAAGAGTCCACCGGTATAAACAAATAAATCACTCAAGAAAAACATGCGGCTGGTCCAAACCAGTAGTGAATCCAGTAGCGATCCACAGAGCAGGAGGGATAAAGTGAGAGCAATCAATCATCTTTAATAGCACAGACAACTCTGATTCATGGGCACCAGTAATCAGCTAAACAGGTGGGACAATGAGGCAAAAGTCTTTACGTGGATTCCTTACCTCAGCTAAACATAAACAGCATATCATCTGAATGAATATAAGAATAAAAGACTAATTAAAACAAAAGTGTTATAATTTCTTAATTCCAGTCAAAATCCCTAATCTGTCGCATCTTCTAGCAGTCAAATGCCCCTTTCTTCTTTCATAATTGCTTCACCTTCAGTTTTCATATCAATTAGTGACTTGTAAAAATACAGGTTCATAATTCAATCATGGTTCACCATTACTTAAACCAGTGGTTCCGTAGGATAGCTTATCCAACTTTTTAGCAGTCAATTTCATTTGATACAAACGAATTTTTTGGATAAAAGAAAAATTTGTGAGTGAAGAAAGCAAAGAATTATAACAAGGAGAAACATTTGATACCACGGAGCCAAACACTACAAACAAAACTAGCAATTAAGATGGACTGCATGTGAGAGGAGAACTCATGCCAATATCATCCAGAGCTCTTTGATCTCTCTTGTCACCATCTGAACTCCACATTGCACAAACAATGTCCCTAACTCGCACACAATTTTCAAATCCTTCTCTTCTAATTAACCAATCAAAGGAAATCCTAAATCCATTTTTAGCAGTCTTCCTAGAAATCCAGCAATTTAATCTCTTTCAAAGCATCTATGCTTTGCTCCCAAACTTAGTTATCCTTCAACCACATTCAGACCCTAGGCAACTTACATGTTTTGCATCAGTTCAAAGCCTCCACAATCCCAATATAGCAGATCCCAGCCAACTAAAAAATACGAGTCAAATTTCTTTAGCCAGTCCCTATTAGAAAATCACTCAATTAATTCATCAGTGAGTAAAAATAACCATCCACTGTCAATGCTGAATCAGTCCTATCACACCATTCCTTCAGTTCATTTGAGCTATCCAAGCACATCTCATCTTTTAGCATTTTCTGTTTCATATTATCGCCAGTAACCCTTGTTCAGCTCCAGCCTAGGTCATGCAGCATTGTGCAGTAGCCTACATCTCCCAATGCTCAATCAAATATCACTAACAATAATGCAAATTTCTAACCTTTCAGGCCCCTAAATATGCACTTTGTTTCTCACAATCTGATGTTTCCTTCTCTGTATCAAATAAAAGAATTCCGCTAAGAATAAACTATGTGCATCTATATAAACAACCTTGTCAAAGTCCATTACATTAACGCTTCATCAATAACGAATCTATGGTAGCTTCAGAAAGCAAAAGCATGCAAGGAGTCCAACAAAGAGCATCGCACGAAAAAACAATCTATAGCATAAATCAAGACTATCCGTGATAATTTCTACTAATATAACAATTAACAAGTAATACCAACTTACAAGTACGTATTCTATCATCATATTGCCAGAAGGACATCCACAATCTCTTACATTATATGTTAAAACTCAAAAATCATTCCAGATTATAACGATTCGCGTGTGAGAAACTACGTGAATTCAATGAACAAGAAAAGATTTAGAATCAAAATACACTTGCAAGCAACAAGATATAACCCCAGAGGAATAAGAATAAGGGCACATACGTCTTAGACAAGGCATCAAAAATGCTCTGCGCCTCAGCAGTAACTCCCACTCCAATCCTCTCAGCATCTGCTTCTGCTTGCCTGCAAACCCAGTCCAATCAAGCGTTTCCCGACAAAACTTGAAAGAGACAAATGAACCACAAACCCCTAGATGGGTTACAATGAAAATCACCTTAAAGCCAGTTCCTCCCTGGCTTGAAGACTATGGAGATCAATATAGCACTTCTTGATGTCAAGTGGGTCCTCAGCTTGACCCAGAAAAGAAAACTCCTTGATATAATTTGCTTTCAAAAACCTTATGTTTCTCTTCGGCCCATGTTTCGATCTCTCTTGTGAAACAACAGAGTCAAGAAATCCCAAACAAAAAAACACAAAAGTACTGATATTTAAAAGAAATATAAAGAAAGATTAAAGTTAAGGATATGAAGAACGAGAATGTTGGAGGGGCGGTCGAAAGTCATGACTTGTCCTTCGAATTCTTCGCCTAATGTAGTTTTGATAGAGAGCAAGCAGCCCACCGCAAAGTCCTCGCTGCTGCTGCTGCTGATGATGATGTTGCTACCTTCCATGGCCATGCCTGCTGTCTATTGTTCCTGCTCTTGATTCAGCTTTGCTTGCTTTCGCCCGGCTTTTCTTTCTTTCTATTTTTTGGGGTTATGTTTGAGAGCTGGGATTCAGTGGGTTCGTATGGCCTGAAAGCCCCATTTATTGTGTGGGCTGGGTGTTCGATCCTGATTAATTAAATTAAGAGATCTTTTTGAGAAAAAATAAATTATTTTATTTTTTATATATTTTTATATTGTTTTGATGTGTTAATATTAAAATAATTTTAATATATATATATATATTTCAATGTATTTTAAAAAAATTTAAAAATAATTATTATTACAATACGAATTACACTCTTAATATAAAATTTATCCCATTTTGTTTTCGGGCATCACAATTGGCAAGAAAAATTGAAAATCCAGCCTCTTTCAACGTATTTTTTTAGTGAGTGTATTTTAAAGGAAAAAATTAATATTCAAAATATTTAATTCAAAAAATATATCCAAATAAATCAAAATTAACATGTCCAACCTACAATTCAAACTATGCACTGTGTTGAATTTTCTCTTTTTTTATTTCAGTAATTATTTTTTGTTTAGTTATATCTCCTACATAAGACTTTTTTATGTGTGTCAAACAGAAATTTAAGAAAAATAAATAAAATTTGTTTGTGGAATTAAAATAAAAATTAGCCTAATTTTTTAAATTTTTGATAACAAAATGAGATTGTTTTTTTTCAAGTGAGTTTAAAAACAGTTTTTTTTTTAAAAAAAAAGGAATGATTGTGTGTTTTATTTCAGTAATTTTTTTATTACTAGAATTTAATGATTTTTTTCTCTTAAATCATAAACTAACAAACAAGAAAAACAAAGTTTTAAAATGATTTATAAGATAATTTTAACAAAAATCAAATAAAATATATATCAGGTAAAATTCTCAATCACTGATAGAGTATTTAATTTTGATTAACTTGTAGACCGGTCTATAGATATATTTTTTCTTTAAATAAACAAAATATATGCAAGTGTAATCACCTAGACAAAATCACCGTGATAATCACGTTGCCTCTTCGCTCATTGTCTTTTCATAGTTTATTTTGTTAAAAAATGATATGTGTATATATATTGACGCGCGCGCTCTCGCTTCATAAGGTTTGAAGTCAAAGTAATCATACTTGAATGTTATTTTATATAAATTCCTTTTCTTTCTTTTTTAATACATGTAAATTTTGTTTAAAATAATAATACTATAAAAAACAAAGTTATTATTGAAAGATGACATTAAAGAAATGAAAGTTGCTTGTACGTGTCTAAAATGTAAAAAAAACAAAACTGTAGAGTTAGTTAATGTATGTAGAAGCTGATAAAGACATTCACATCAATAATAAAAAATAAAATTTCATTAATGATTATAGAAGTTATATATATTGCAATGTTTTAGACTTCTGGTACATCTTGCAGAGACAGCATATGACTCCATTAAAATAGCTTGACTTTTGATCCATGTTGCTGATACAGTAGATGCCTGCATTAAAACAGCTTCTACACCAAGCTTTGAAAAATTTCTTTGAATATAAACTGGATAAAAACCAGCAGCTGTTCAGATAAATGATAATTAATATTGAAATAGCAATTAAAAATCAGAAATCAATTAAAACTATATCTCTCAATCATGATATTAATTATTTATTACAACTTAGACGTACAATATCTAACACACATCACGGTTCTGAAGCATAACAAATAAAAAAATATTATTTCTGCTGGTTTTTTTAATTATTGTGTTAATTCATTCGTCTATTTTAAAAAAATTTAAAGCTAAACCGTCGTCGTCTGGACATGAACGACACCATCATAGCCATTCACTTCCTCTGACCGTGAATGGTGGGTGCAATATAATGGCCCCTTCAGCATCATTTCTCCTGCGACAACTTAGCTGGCTTCGTTTTCTGTCCCGGCATGATGCCTTGTTTGTCCGTTACTCTAGAAGCAGCGCCTGGCTCGCTGCTATTTACAACCCTGTAGGGGCATAACATTATAAAAACATTTATTCTTGTAGATTTCATTTTGTTATAATCTCCCGCGTGATCTGTGTTCTGTGGCACAAATAATTAAAAGAGACTAGAAAGGCTCCTTTATTACTGCACACGTAGATTTATCCGTACTATAGAATGAAGTGGTTAAATGATGGCTCTTCTCCTAGAACCACCAAGCATAAATGGCCGTGGGAGCGGGCTACAGTAAATTTTTTTATTGTTTTTTTACACGACACGATGACTAGTATATTCTTAGAGTGAAAAATTAATCACTGACAGGCAGCAGTGTTATTTTTAACATTAAAATGATCGCACTGTCCTTGAACTGAAATTATCTTTGCTTTGGGTTACGGTTTCTTTTATTCTCCTCTAGTTTTTTTTTTTAAAAAATTATNATCTTTGCTTTGGGTTACGGTTTCTTTTATTCTCCTCTAGTTTTTTTTTTTAAAAATTATTAAGTTGATTAAAAATAATTTAGCATTTAGATATATATAAAATATTTATTAATTTTAAAAAAATATTAGTGCGTGTTTATGCATGACATATACAATATCTTTTAACAGTCAAAATCCAAGTTTCCACAGCGATGTTTTAATTTTTATTGCGTCGCTTCCATTCCTAGATAGTGTGTGTGGTAAAACACCACTTAGTGATTTTTTTTAATTCTTTCATCTCTACTCCTTGATTTCAGAGCCTTTTACTGTATATTTTTAAACCAGCCTTTCAATTTTTTTCTTTCATGTTGGATCCATGTTTTTTTTATATATTATAAATAATCCATAGATTTAGAATCTTCTTTCAATTTAACCCTCGTTTGGTTTTTTTACCTTTCATGTTTGGTCCCTACTTTTTTATTAATTTTTCTAATTATTTTCCTAGTTGAATCTTTTTAATTGCATCCCCCAGTATTTTACATTATTCCATTGATTGAATTATTATTTTAGTTGCATCCATTATTTTTTTAATTTATTTTATTTTATGTCAGATTTAATTCTTATTTGTTTTATTTTTTATTTTTTTATGGATGATCAACTATACCCAACTGAGATATAACCCAAACTCCTACAAAAAAAAAAACAGTGGAGAATTTTTTGTAATGGGTGAAAGCTTGACGGAGCAGTGCTATGTGAAGGTAGAAAGCCTAAGGGTTGTGAGCTTCTTTTTCAAGAGAAGAAGCAATGACGGTATGCGGGGAATAAACATCAATTAGCTCTGTGCTAGCAGCCTCGATAATACATAGGATGTAAAATTATATTGATTGATTTTTTGTTAACTTCTTACGTCATTGTTTTGAAAGATTAAATTAATTTGGCTTAATTTTTTTCAGATTATTTTTTTGCAATTAAACTCTTTATAATTTTATTATTATAGGAGATTATCATAGTTTTATTTGTCAGATAATGAGTTTCGAGTGTTAATCTATATTATCATATTTAATATTTTTTAAAAAATAAATATTTTATTTTTGTTACTATCATTTTTAGCTATCATAATATTTAACCCAATCACAAATTTTTTTTATTAAAAAAAAAAACACTGTGATGGCCTAAACTAAACATTTTTTCTTGGCCAGTATAGTGAATTACTATCAATAGCAGCGGGCTTTGCTGCAATGCGAATATTGGCAAATATCGATAGTCACTAGCCATTTATCAACAATTTAATCTATACCGACATTTTATCCGACGTCAAAAATTCTAAAATCACCTGTAATTTAATTTTCATCACACACTTGAGGGACTATTTTATCTATCATAGGAACAAAAGGGACCCCACTGACCCAGCAATTTGAAATTTTTTGCTTGGCGAATTCAATCCATGATCGGATTGATTCGGGTTGGGTTTAAAATTCCAATCAAAACATAAAAAAAAATGTTAGCATCACACTAAGAAACAAGAGTCAGCAAACAAAAAAAGATGGTAAAAACAGAGAGCCGCAGCAACAAATGTTCAGTGAAACGTGCAAGCATGGACCCAGAGAGTTTTAGTGATAAAAATAGGAGACAATCTCAGCTTAACTGCAGCAATAACAAATCTGCCAAAACAAAACAAGAGGCATGCATTAATGACCTTTTATTTTCTAAACAGCTAATAAAAATGAGAGTTGGAATAATCTAGAAATTCGGAAAAGAAAACATCACAGTTGAGATAAAAAGAAAAAAAGCAAGAAGAAGAAGCATTAACCAAGACCAATAACTGACAAATAAAGGCAGCAGATTTTTGTTTAACTGGGTGGTCGTAATTTTTGTTTCTACACCCCCTTGCTACTGCGCCGGTGAACCACGTGGACGTTAGTGCAGTCTCTGGAATATATTCTCTGGATGCGACAATACATAACATACAGGATGTCTAGATCGGATCTGAATCATGTATCCCCAGCCTAGCCAATGCAGCAATTAGCTGGAGAAAAACTGTTCTCTTTACTTTCGAATATTTCCCATGGCATATCACCGCCGGCAGCAGTACAGATAAATATTTACCAACGAAGACCTAAGACGAGGGGTCCACTCCAGTGAGCCACGGAAACAGATTCTCGTCGTTTAGCGTTGTCTAATTAACAATACAGATCGTGACAGCATCGTCGTCTGGCGATACGCCTTTAAAATTCATGGCAGCTTGTCAAAGTGACACAAAAGGTCAAAGAAGCAAAACTCCAAATTATATTGCATTCTTTATTTACTTCGCAGGCTCCTAAAATTATTGAGGAAAAAACTAATACATGAGTATGCTGAGAGCATTCCAAAAAAAGCTGGGGGATGCATGCTTCAAGACATACTTGAAACCTAGCTCCCCCCCACTTGCCCTTCATTATCGTCTGACAGTCACGCACAGACAGATACATATATATATATATATATATATATATATATATATGAAAAAATACGTGGAGAAGGTCATGTGGACATGGACGCCTGGAGAGAAAACACAGCCATGTCAAATAAAGGATTTTTTTTTTTATAAAAAAAAACATGTTTGTAGTTTTGGCGATGCTGGATCTCGATATGACATGATGGTCATGATTTGCTTTAATTTTTTATTTTTTGAAATTAATATTTTTAATTGATTAATAATATTAAAAATAATTTAAAAAAATAAAAAAATATTATTTTAATATATTTATAAATAAAAAAAATACTTTAAGAGAGAAAACCACACCTATTTCTTTCTTTGATGGTAATATCCAAGTAACGAATTGATTCATTCACGCACTCTATTTAGCATTTATACTCTAGTTATTTCTTGAGAAATAAAAATCATTCTCTGGTCCAGCCAAACAGCGAGTTAAAAGAACAACTACTTTTAATTATTAAAATGTAACATTACTACATACAACACTAATTAATGTTAATTTTATGTTGTCTTAACTTATATTATTCTCTTACAATTTATGCGATCAAAATTATTAAACAAAAAACAGTTAGAAAATATTTTAGAATCGTAAAATATTTTTCCTTACAAACAACTCTCCGACCAACATATTGGCATCCTGCATGTCGGAAATATACAGACAAAAGCAATACATCCATTCCTTAGTTAAAGCCTCGTAGAGATTTTACACACACGATCTAAAATAAAGTAATTAACAATTTCCTAAAAATGAAGGGCATTATCTTGTTTTATTTTTTGCAACAGACGAAGAAGTTACTCATTACTTTTATTATATTTTATCTGACCGGATCGAATGCACTCGTAGTCTAACAACCAGCAACGTGATTTAATTAAAGCTTACTCTACTTTTACCACAAAAACATAATATTTCAACTCAATATAAACTTGGAAATTTGAATCTAAAAGCTTTAAAAATGAAAAAATAAACCCCACAGATTATACAAAGAAGAGAGGAGGGCACATGGCATCTACCAATAGGCGAACCGATAGCCGTAAATACCCACAAGGTCCATAGATCAGGAAAAAGAAAGGATAAAAATAGATCAGAACAACAAATACTAGAACTACTAAAGAAAGGTAACAAGTAATATCCGCAAGGATAAAAAAGAAATAAGAAAAAGAAAGGTGATACAGAGGAGTAATAGAGAGAGCACCACTTGTTCCAAGAGGGGATGCATAGTCTGCTTGAGAGTCTACCAGCAGTTAAAAGTGTTTTTTGTTTAAAAATATATTAAAATAATAATTTTTATTTTTTAATAATATTTTTTAATATTAATATATCAAAATAATTTAAAAATAAAAAAATGTTAATTTAAAAAAAATCAAAAAACTTTAAAACATAGAATTAAACCGCTAAAAAAAAGTAAGATACAGCTTCGTAAAATTAGGTGGCCGAGTCATAATATAAATAGAAAAGGAGACGAGATTCTCGGCGTGACTTTGATAGCTCCATATCAGACCACCACGGCATAATTTCTCTCTCTCTTCTTCTCCCTTATCTCTCTACACTTGGCCAAACCATCTCTTCCCCGAGCATTTCAGAATGGGCAGCCCGTTCAAAGACCACCACCACCCTTTCTCTCTCGCTAAGAAGCTTATCCCTTGGACCTTTTATGCTATGATCCCTTTAGTTCTCTTTCGCTTGTATTTTTACCCTTACCCCTTGCACCACATCACCACTCCCATTCTCACCTCCTCCTCCTCTGTTTCTTCCTCCACTCCTTTCGTAGGTACACTCATTTACTTGAAAATCAAAAGTAAACTATGAGTAGTATTTCTTTAATTAAAAATTTATTAAAATCTTGCTTTACTCTTCGACACTAACAATGGCTTTTCATTATGTTCTTTTTTGCAGAACAGGAAACTTCTTGTGACTACACCACTGGTAAATGGGTCCGTGATAAAATAGGTCCTTTGTATAACGGCTCAGCCTGTGGTACAATCAAGGAAGGACAGAATTGCATCGCTCACGGCAGGCCCGACATGGGTTATCTCTACTGGAGATGGAAACCAAAGCATTGTAAGCTCCCAAGGTTTGAACCCAGTACATTCCTCCAACTCCTTAGAAACAAACATTTAGCTTTTGTCGGTGACTCTATGGCTAGAAACCAATTGGAGTCACTTCTTTGCATGCTATCCTCTGCTTCTGCCCCTAATCTTGTTTATCGAGATGGTGAAGACAATAAGTTTCGTAGATGGTACTTTGAATCTCACAATATCAACATCTCAGTTTACTGGTCACCATTTCTCGTGAAAGGTGTGGAAAAATACAATACCGGTCCCAATCATAACCAGCTGTATTTGGACCATGTTGATGAGAGATGGGCTGCTGATATGAATGGAATTGACATGATTGTGTTATCAATTGGTCATTGGTTCTTACATCCTGCAGTGTATTATGAAGGCGATCAAGTACTGGGTTGTCATTACTGTCCTGGTCTCAATCACACTGAGATTGGATTTTATGATGTCTTGAGGAAGGCTATAAAAACCACACTTAAGGCTCTAATTGACAGGAAAGGGGCTAATAGCAATGGTATTAATGCATTCGTGACTACCTTTTCTCCTGCCCATTTCGAAGGTGACTGGAATAAGTTAGGTGCTTGTCCAAAAACCAAGCCTTACAAGGAGGGAGAGAAAGCACTTGAAGGAATGGATGCAGACATGAGACGAATTGAGGTTGAAGAAGTAGAAGCAGCAAAAATGAATTCTACACAGCTTGAAAAGTTCAGATTACAGGCACTAGATATTACCAGTTTGTCATTAATGAGGCCAGACGGTCACCCGGGTCCATATATGCATCCATTTCCATTTGCCAATGGCGTTACTGAGCGCGTGCAAAATGATTGTGTGCATTGGTGCTTGCCTGGGCCCATAGATACTTGGAATGAGATATTGCTTGAGGCTATAAAGAAATGGGACTCTGAATCAAGAAGAGAAGAATGAGTCATGACGAGGTTACTGTGTAAGAATGTTAATTTCGATCTATCTGGGTGGTGGCTGGTTTCGACTGATCAAGAAGATGGGATAAATGGTGCCAACCATAATGATCCTTTTGGACTATACTTACGTCTGGCTAAAATGTGAAGACGATGTCAACGTAAGAACATGGCCATGGTCCAAACAATTTGCAACCTTCCGCCGAGGAATTTGTTTGGGTGTGGGTTCGGATGCTGCCTAAACCCCTTTAATTTTAAATGTCAGTTTCTTTTTATTTTATTTTTTCAAGAAACACTTAAATTATCTGCTTAATTAATTTTTTATATTTTACCCGTTTCGTTGTAGAGTATGGAGATTTCTTAGATTCGAAGAATTAACTTGTTATTGGTATAGGATTATGGTCTGTTTTGGTGAATTGAATTAATCAAAGCAAGAGGCAATGCTGGTTCAAGCGAGTTGCAATACTGCAGATGTTCAAAAACAGATTCCCTCGAACGTTTATTTGCTTACAACTGTGGCGGCATGCTCGCCGTCTACCAAAAGGAAATATTATTATCCATAGCAATAAAATAAAATAAAATTGAAACTATTCTCTTTTGATCTTTGTGGGGTTCCATTTCTTTGAGCTCAAAAACCCTATGCAAGGGATCCGAAGTTTCTTTATCAGGCTTGTTCATGACGAGAGCACCCTGCTGGTGTTTAGGCGTTGTGGGATGGTATTTTAAATGATGTTTTTTATTATTATTTTGATGTATTGATGTTGAATTTTTTTAATATATTTTTAAGTAGAAAATATTTTATTATTACTATACTCCCAAATAACCCGTAATATATATTATGAAATCGGACAGGTGTCCATCATTCGTCATTATATCAATGAATTCTCAGTCATATACTTTATTCAACAAAAGTAGGACGTAGTAATTTTAATATATTTACAACTTATCAATCAAGAGGTCTTCTGCTCATGTTGATATGGTAGGTTCTACAAAACTGAAGATTCTTACTTATCCTCCGCAGTATATTCTACATTTAATTTAATACATGATGATATTATTATGAAGTTTATGTATTATAAATGAAAGTTTTAAATTTGTCGTCAAATTAGCTTCAAGTTCTTCGATGCAATAACTAATAAAAACATCAAAGATCATTTGAATAATACAGGATTAACAATAAAAGATTATGGCCAAAAAAATTACCAGGAACCATGAAGACCAGCGCGGTGGCACGGATCCTCGGCTACCAGCCCCGAGATCCTTAAAGACGCATAACAGACAGGAGTACGCGGTGCTTAGACGATCCATTACACATTGATTGTTTTGTGCAGCACAGACGGAATCTGAGGTTTAAAGCCCAAGATTACATCTCTGGTATGAACAATATATCAACGAATCTGCTGGCGAGCTTCCAGGATCAATGAAATTGAGCGGAATCTGTAATAAAAGAACCAAAGGAACAATAATGAAAACATTGTAACAACAAATTACTCTCCGCTCTCCTTTTCATTTAATAAAATTCATGAAACTGAAGATCAAAATATGAAACAACATGGTTATAAAATTGAAGAGAGCAAGCTTTACGTGAAGTCCACTGCTAACTGGACAGCCAATGCAAGAGCTACAACTTATAACCCACAAAACATCACTTCCAGTGTCTATTTATACACAGATCTCTCGTGGAGAATCCAAGAGAGTGTTGGAAGAGATTGTGGAGGTTAGAAAAAGAGAAGTAAATAGATACTGGTTTTATATGTATGTATGCATGTGTGTGTGTGTGTGTGTGTGTGTATAAAATAGGGTTTGTATTGTTAGATTTTGTAAAAAATAGAGTTTTGTATTGTAAATGGTGTTTTTAAAATATTATTTTAAAAGTTAATTTCAATAATAATTCCGTAGGAAATCAGAAGGTGTCTTTTTCAGTGATTGAATTTTATTTGAAATTTAAATGAATACCGCATAGAGATTCCAAACTGAAAAAAAATAAATTTAACCCTAAAATTAATTATACATCAACAAGATACAATAAAACAAATGGTAAAAGTATCAGATTAGGTAATGGGTGGCTATCTAGGTAAATCAAATTTCTACTTAACCCAGTTTAATTCAATTAAATTGATGATATCCGATCTGATTAAATTATTTATATTAGTCAGGGTACATAAATGTTGCTTTAAAAAAATATAATATAAATTATATGTAAATGTTACCTTTGAAAAAAAATTACATATATTATTTTTCCAATGCATAAAAAAGTGTACACAATAATGACCACAAAGTCAACGGTAGATTCTGCGTTCTTCACATATACAGATATGTATAAAGTTCTGTAAAGGGCATTTTTAATGGCGAAAGTTATTTGAATGAGCTAAATTTTCAATATAGTATTTTTAAATAATGTGAGTTTTTAATTATGTGATGCTCCAATAAAAAAAGAAACATTTTGAAAAGTTATTTTTTTAGTTTACATAGAGTAGAAAGAGAGAGAGAAAAAAATAGCTACAAATTTCCCTTCCATTTTATAATTGCAAAGGTAGTTAAAGTTTTTCTTTTCTTTTATATTTTTCCTTAAAAAACATACAGGAGTCACTCTTTATTTTAATAAAAGAGGTTTTAACATCCCATATAACTATTTATTAAGGATGCAAAATCATTAAATAAAATTAAATAATTATATTTTTTAATTCTAGTTAAAGATGCGGTTATGGTCTATTTATTCTGGTAGAGAAATTTTTATTTTTACATTTAGGTTTGATTTTATATATATATATATGTATTATTTTTATAGTGTTTTACCTATTTACTGGTCTACAAAATATTTATAGTGTGAACAACCCAAATACTTTAAATAAATAAAATAAAATAAAATATTTGCATGAGCACACTGATTGGAGGTGTAATTATTATCTTAGGGTATATTTGAGAATGCGATTGAATCCATATTCCTAAAAAATTTAATTTTTTTTATTAAAATTTAATATGGTTTGTATATTTTGAATTGTTTTAATATGTTAATGTTAAAAATAATTTTTAAAAAATAAAAAAATAGTATTAACATGAATTTTAATATAAAAAATTATCTAAAAAATATCTACCATCACACTACCAAAAATACCCTTACAGAGAATGTGAAGGCCGAGATTGAAACAAATGGAATATCTTTTTACCACGCAAACAGAAACTCATGAGGGATACTGCAGGTGGCAAGGACTTGGGTCAAAGATCAAAAGAAGCATTGGGCTCTAGGCTAATTTTAGTCCGTGAGTGAGCCACGTATTGTTAATAATTTTTTTAAAGTATTTTTTAAAAAATATATTAAAATAACTTTTTTAAAATTTATTTTTAACACAAGACATTAAAATAAATAAATAAATAAAAATAAAAATTATATTTTTTTAAGAAACGGGGTGTGTGTGTGAACACTCCCTCAATCTCTTTCTTAAAAATTAATAACCGCAATTGGTCTCGAACCTTTCTGCATTTGATCGATGGCAATGATGCTGCTTGCTGTCAGAAACTCACGGCTTATAATTTATGTGCATTTAGTAAAAAGTGTGACATGTTTTTTCTATAAATACTTTTAATTAAAAATATATAATTTTAGTTTATTTTTAATATTAATATATTAAAATCATGTCAAAGGTACATAAAAAGATTAATTTAATATTTTTTATACATAAAAAACTATTTAAAAAACAATTCATAGCAAAATCAAATAATTTTTTAAATAAAGGAAATTAAAAAAATCTTCCTCGACTTTGTGGATTTGATCGAAGGCGATGATGATATTGCTTGTCGTTTATCTCATTAAAAACGAAAAAAAGAACAGAACAAACTACCGTTCTTCTGTATGTATATCTATCGATGGCTGCAGCAATCCCAGTCTCAGTTTCTCTCATTCTCTCCTCAGATTCGCAACCATCGCAAAGACTGCCCGTAATTCTTTCATCTTCAAATATACAACATCCTTTCCTTTCTCTCCACAAATCTTTCAATTTCAGCTCTAGATTCCGTGTCTCCTCAAAATGTTCTCCTTCATCCTCAACAACGACGACGACGACATCAACAGAAACAGAAACATCAAGTGCTTCTACCTCCTATTCATACCTTGAGGATTCATATAAAACAGGGAGGTTCTTGAGCAATGAAGAGATTGAAAAGCTTAACGCGCTTCAAAATTTCAGATATTATCAACAACTACAAACTGGGTCTATGTGTGTTAGGCTGATGAAGCCAGAAGAAATGGATATAACTGTTAAATTGCTAGCAGAGTCATTTGTTGAGTCTATGTTGTTGCCTGTTGGTTATGTATCTTTGTTGAGGTACTTGGTGAAGCAGTACTTGATAGAAAGGAGAGCTGCAATGCCGCATGCCGTTACGCTTATTGGGTTTTATAAAGGGAAACAAGAGATGAATACTGGAGAAGAAAAGGAGGACCTCTTGGAGTTGGCAGGGACTGTGGAGGTTTGTTTTGACAAAAGGGGTGCTAATACTTCTCCTCCGACGCCTGCCTCTCCAAAGAATGCTCCTTACATTTGCAATATGGCTGTTAAACAGTCACTTCGTAGGTAATTGATTTTTTCTTTTTCTTTTTCTTTTTGTTTGGTGCTTAGAACTAGGAATTTGTAGTGAAAATATGGCAATTATACTCTTACTTGGACAGCAGACATTTCTTGTTAATCTTGTGAATTTTGTCTCGTATTAATTTATGACTAATGGGAACCTTCCGTAAACATCTTACTCTCAACCATCGACCGTTCTTAATTTGTTCTGATTAGTTACAACTAAGTTTGAGAATGTGTGATTGTGAAACCATAGGATCACCGAAATCTTTCATGTCCAAGTCTTCGCTATCTGAGTATTCGAAGAGGATTGGATTTTTAAGCTGGCGAGGATTTATGAGGATAATTTAGAGAGATAGCACAAACACAACTTTGTAACGTGCTAACTAATTAAACAACACCAAAAATTAGATCAAATTGATAGAGGATGATGCTTTAATATATTATAACATTACCGCTGAGAGAATTAGAACGGGATAACCTTTGTTACACTAGCATCACAAAGTGTAGTTTGGATTTATGGCTCCTTTGATAGGCGGTGCCTTGTTTTATGACTGCATGAATTTGCCGATGCCTTCATGACATTTCCATGATCTGCACTTCTTCATAATACAGTTTATTACAATTTCATATGTTTATTGGTAAATTAATTACCTGTGCATGGCGACCCTAATCTACTAGACCAGTTTCAATACCTGCAGCATCTAAGTACAGTGTGTGGAACTAGAGTGGTTTAATTCAGTGCGCGTTGAACTTCCAGGAGGGGGATTGGCTGGAATCTTCTGAAGGCAAGTGAGGAACTTATTTCTCAGATGAGTAGTATGCGAGACGTGTACTTGCACTGCAGGATGATTGATTTGGCCCCCCTCAACATGTATACAAAAGCAGGTTACAATATTGTTAAAACCGATAGCATAAGGGTCCTGTTGATGTTGCAGAGGCGCAAACATTTGATGTGCAAGAAACTTGCAGTCTTAAAAAATCCTTCTGAACTTGATATTCCAGACTCTGATACGGAATTATCTTCACAATTGGATATGTTCAATTCATGACATATTCTTCCGAGGTACATCAGACAGTGTCTTGACTGGACACATAATTTTTCAAGCAGCTTCCCTGCATGTCAATTGCATTTGTTTATAGCCTACATCGGTCCTTTACTTTCTCGTCAATCTCATGAACATCTTTGTTTTCAACCTTTTTCTACTTGTTGTTACTATATTTGAATTATTGTCCGCAGCACTATCCTTATTCAAGATTTGGATACTGGTTCAGGTCCTTCAGGGTATAGTCTGGCCAGCTTGTGATGATTATCCAATTTGGTTGATTTTGGCCAGGAATTCAATCCGTTGGTATGGTATCTCCTTGTAATTTATCATATTTATGGGGAAACCTATAGTGCTACAGGTAATCTGCATCAAACATATGGAAGGCAGAATGTTAATTTGTTTAAGATTAAGCTCGGACATGAAGTAAAATAAGAAAAGGAAAAAAAAAAAGGGAATCCAGTGCCTCTAAATTTGGTGATGAAATCTCAATGGAAACTGCCATATTACAACTTCTTTCAGCTGAAGAATGTGTTCTCCATATTTCAACATGACATAATACACAAAAGTTGTCATTAAGTGGAAAAAATAATTAAAACGAAATGTTGATGCTAGACACAACCAGATATACAAATAATGTTTCTTGCTGATTGTAGGTTCTCAGTTGTTTGCTCTGTACATTTTTATGGTTCATGTTTTTTGGTCCACCTTAAATTTTTCTGCTGTATTTGTTAAATTTCCAGAATCCTTTCTCCAGAACGTATCATTTTCTTTGTTGTACGCTTACACTTTTTAAAATCATAGGTCTGTCACCTTCCAAGTTTTAGTAACCAAATGAAGCAAAAATAAAGGATCTTTATGGTTGATGTGACACTTTTAATACTGACGAGCCATTGGGGTTTTATTAGACCATTTTGAAAGTCGTCATCCCCATGCCGATGGGTTTTGAATTTATATAAATAGTTGTCTGGAGTTCTTTCACACATTCGGCCATGGAGGGTCTCTCGCTGCTCTCAATGCGGATGCAGCGTGAAGCCAGGTTGGCAAACATGGCTACAGATTCCAATGTGTAAGAACCCCGACTAAGCTTTGGATCAATTACCTTGCGTAGTTTCTTCCGATCATTCAAAATATGCCTAACCTGAAACGTGAAGGATCATTTAATTAGTATTTCAGCTATGATCATGGCTAATCTTCTCTTATCCTTGAAACTACAGCAGAAAATCTGTTGGGATGAATTTGTCGTACCTGTAGGACAAGGTTTTGATCACTCGGTCCCTGGTTTAAATCCACTGCTCGACGTCCAGTTAAGAGCTCAAGAAGAACCACTCCAAATGCATAAACATCACTTTGTAAAGTGAGGTTCCCCGTCTGCCATTAAAAGGAACGGGCTAATCCTCAGATCCGACTTGCAAATCAAGCTAAGCAGCAAAAAGTACTATTCAGGACTGAAGATTGTTCTGCAATAGTTCTGACTTCATCTAAGGCGTGGACTCCAACTAATTAGGGATCGAGGATTTCAAGGCCTAGGTGCCTAACTAAGTTGAGTTAAGTTGATAATGAAGAAAGATGAGTTTTCATTGTACTTGGTTCAAAATCAAGCTTGCTGTTGCTTGATGTTTGTCAGAGATTCTCAGATCCTTGCCCTGAAGGATAATTTTTTTAATCGTGCTGCTTTTTATTGAAAATGTTCTGTTCAAGAGTAGAAGTTGGGTGGTGATTAATGTGATTCTAGGCAGGTTGAGTTTAAAGAGTTTGTAGTGCAAACGTTCCTGAAAGAGAATCTGGAAAGAATCTTCAGCATTTGTGTATTTATTTGATAAACAAAATGTGAACATCAGAACATGCACTGTTTGGTCACAAACCCAAGAGTTTTATTATTGCTGGAAGTACTGTAATAGCCTTGGAGTGTGCACAACTGATAACTTCAGGTCGTTTGACTTTGTAGTTGCAAATGAACCAGAAATAATGCCAAAGAAAGCTGTGAGGATAAATTTTAGTTTGTCTAAATGCATAATTTAGCACAATATTTTTGGATAAAGATTACTTAGTCTAACAATTAATGCAAAGTTATTGGAAATGCCGGTTCAAATTTCCTGCCTTCTTTATTGGTTGTAAGATATAACGCGTACCTTCAACAGCTAGCAAGTTCTGTAGGTTGCTAATTTCGTTTGTTCCTTGTGTTTCTTGGGAGCTTTAGATTTTATTTGCAAGTAAGGCGGCACAACTCAAGCTAGTCTATCAAAGAAGTGAGTAGTTAAGGCTAAATAGGTTCGTCTAGTTAGAACTCATAATTCCTTAGCTATCAAGAAACATTTCTTCCTGGTACATTCCTGTCTAATCACCATGCTTAAGTGAGGTTGCAAACCGGCCATGGCTAAATACGTTAAACAGGTATTATTGTGATGGCTAAACATGAACCTTATATCTTAATTAAGAGTTTATTCATGAAAAGAAATAGAAATTGTTGTTAAACAACAGTAATCGCTGTTTAGACATGCAAACAAGAAATTAAATAAAAGTGCTTACTGATGTATACTCGGGATCAAAATACCCAAATGTTCCGAGAACTCTTGCAGTCACAAATGTCTCCTGGCCCACCGGCATCAACTTCGCGAGACCAAAATCAGATATCTGTAAAGGATAGGGATACAAAGTTTAACTATATGCTTTTCATTGTGATATTTGTAAGTACCAATTTTTTTATCAGCAGTAATTATGAACCTCACTAGTAATATGGGACATAAGCATTTGTGGGTTTGTTGAGATTATTAGAAAGACTCTTAATTGTTACCTTCGCTTCAAAATTTTCATTTAGAAGAATGTTGGTGGACTTAAAATCTCTGTGGACAATTGGTATGCCAACATCAGAGCTTGAATGTAGATAAGCAAGTCCCCTTGCTGCTCCGAGTGCCACTTTTAACCTCGAGGGCCAATCTACTTTTGCTTTTCCAAATCCTAGAATTCAGATGCAGATTACTAGATGTGCAATTAACAAGTTGGGAATGAGAATAGGATCTTGAGTGAAAAACTGACCATTTAAATGATCCTGCAGATTCCCGTTTTGCAGATATTCATACACCAGAAACCTGTGCTTCCCATCAGCACAATATCCAATCAAGGAAACCAGATTTGGGTGCTCAAGCCTGCTCAAGATGTCAACTTCTACACGAAACTCCCTTTCCCCTTCAGCTTCTTTGAATGTTGGCAGATCCATTTTCTTGATTGCTACAACCTTCAGATTACAGAAGAGAAGCAAGTTTGTATGTTTCTCTAAAACTGGATTTAACCTTTCTTTGTAGGGACTAAATTTGCTGAAGGTTTCCGAGAACTGGGAACTAAAACTGCTTGCGTCAGCTATATATCTATTTGGGAAGTTCAGAATTTTAGCCTAATTGTCATTACAGACTTTTATTTGAACGATCATGTTAGTGTTAAAAAACAACCATATCACAAGCTCTTTTTTTTTTTTTTTAGCATGATAAAATTCTGTTAGAAAGAAGTACCTCTCCTGACCGCAGGATGCCCCTATAAACCCGGCCAAATCCTCCTTTTCCAAGCAAATTTTTTTCACTGAAAGAGCACGTTGCCTCTTCCATCTCCTTGAGTGTGAAAACCGATGATCCACGGCCTCGCTTTGTGGTTTGAGTTGCTTGATCTTCAAGTTGCCAAAACTCCACAGGTTTATAAACCCCTGGAAAGTGGGTGCACAAATTTTCAAAATATGAAGCTGCTGTTTTTAAATTAGCAAAATTGGGTGAGAAATTTTGGAGGTTATCAAAAGAAGAAGAGAGTAGGACTCAGGAGGACGTACAAGGGTCCGAGTGATCTTGGGACTTGTTTCTCCGTCGCTTGTTCCATGCTGAGACTAATCCGAAAGGCATAACGGTCTTCCTTGGGTAAATTTAACCTCTGCTTAATTAAAGATTAATGCATCGAAGTGTATAATGGTAAACAGACAAGTAAATGGAGATGAAAATTGCATGACAACCCAGGAAGCAGGACGTCACAGATGTACAATCCAGAGATTAATCCACTTCAGCTGACTTGAATTGAACTCCTATGTTTCTACGAAAAAATTACGACGAAAGTGGGAATAATTATAAGGTTTAGTTGCTAGAATGTGAGTAAATATTATTAGGAAAATCATCTGATGAGTGCGTATTGAGCAAGTGTAGGAAGATTAGGAGAATACTCAACTACAACATCCAACAACCTGGGTTTTTGGGGGAGAGATGTGCTTCAAGAAAAAGAAAGAAGTTGGGTATTGCCTACTTACCTTCTGATGATGTAGTGGACATAGAAGTTGGGGTACAAGCAAAGAAGGGGACCGTTCACCACCGAGTCGAGCTTCCTCATAGAAAGAGCGTTTTCTGAAGCTAGGAGTCGGAGTATATGTTGCTTGTAATTCTTGGAAGAATATTGCTTATAACGTCTTATACCCTGAGATAATGAAACGGGGTTGCTAATGTGGTGTTTTCGGCAAAATGTACCTTTGGATTAAGAAATAAGATTTAAAAATAACTTATTTTGGGAAAAAATACACATTATTACAACAAGAGTGAGTTATGTACTTATCCTTACAGACTGATGAGGATTCCATCTCTGCCTTTACAGCTTAATAATTTTCAATGTTATCTCGTAGGAAAAATAAATTGAATATTATTTTTTAGGGTTAAATACCAAATGCAATTTAATGACGAGCCCACTTTTTTAATACAATTTCTCTTAAGTGTGTGTGAAGAAAACGATGAAAAAAAAGTGACCTTTCAATTAGATTTCTTTAGCTGTTTAACAGTTATGGGGAATATTGAAAAATATTAAAAATTATTGGTATAAAATTGAAAAATATAAAACTATAGAGTAGAAGTGGAATTTTGATGAATTTATATGAGCAAATTTAAAGTTTACCTAGGCAAATACATTGACCAATGCTACCAATTGTTTGTTTTTGCCATGAAATGATGTTTTGAGATTTTTTTTAAAATAATATTTTTATTTAAAATTAATATTTTTATATATTTTTTTTATCATTAAAATTTTAATGTGTTAATATTAAAAATTATTTTTATCCAAATGTGTAGGAGCCCTCTCTAACTTTCGTATTTTAATACTTTTTAAAAATATTTTTTACTTGAAAAAATATCAAATTAATGTTTTTTTTAATAGTTTTGATACACTAATGTTAAAAATTAAAAATTAAAAAATTTATTTTAATATATTTTTAAATAAAAAACTATTTTAAACCACAATTCTAAATATACATTACAAAAACACCAATTTAATATTTTTTCAAGTAAAAAATTCTTTTGAAAAACATTAAAAAGTAGAAGCAAAACCTCTCCCAAACTTACAAAGTTGGATCTAGCAAAATGACATTAAATATCATTTCTTTTTTTGGAAGCTTGGTGATCAGTCTTGTTTTAGATTTTTAGATGGGGCTTCAATATTGGCCTCCGGAAGTAATCACACCAAACAGATTGCAGATATTAATGATCGCAGGAAGAGTTTAGGTAACCATTTTTCTTAAGATATTATTCACCAAAATAGTTTTTTATATATATATATAAACCTAAAATATTATTGCTCGTATATAAAATCTATCTGTTTTTACATCAGCCTTAAATCTCATTAATTATATTGTTTCTTGAAGCAACCTCGAGCCTATAGTTTTCTTTAGGGTAATCTATAGGGTTTTGGAAACTTTCTACATGACATCACATATTCTGTTTCAGATTCTCGATTTGCTCGAGTCTTTGGGGTTGAATAGGAAGGATTTATTTAATTAGGCTAAAATGTGTTTATAAAAATAGTTGTATTTGCTTTTTAAAAATATTTTTTTAAATAAGATTTTATTTTTTTGTTTTAAATTAATTTTAAATTTTTTGTGTTTTCAAGTATTTTAATGTGTTAATATCAAAAATATTTTTTAAAAAATAATAAAAATATTATTTTGATATATTTCTCAATAAAAAAATATTTTAAAAAACAACTCTCAAACACCTCATAATCACTGTCAACTATCCATCATATTAATTGACAGACCTTTCTTTTTAAAAATCTTAATATTTGAATCATGACCTTTTGACCAATAAATTAACTTGGAAGACTGCTAAAACACCTTGCAAACAAAGTTCCAAAAATCATTTCTTCGAATTTAAGTAAATTACAGAAATTTATATTTTATCTTTTAGATTTAAGCCTTGAAAGTCTGAATTTTAGCTCTGAATTTTAGCGATGATTGGGGTTCGAAATTGATAATTTGGTATAAGTGAATTCATGGTGATAATACATTTCATTTGTTTGCAGTCTCGCTACAAATAGTGTAGAAGATGAGGTCTGGATCTATATAACCTATAGTTCACGTATAAGATTAATAGAAAAAGAATAATGCTAAATATTAATAAGATACAACTAGAAAAAAATCGCCACCTTATTTTATCTTGGAAGGAAGTCTCATTAGGAAATTAGTACGATTTTATCCATCAAAATCATTAATATACAGAGGAAAGGAGCATGGGCTGCGGTCATTTTGTAAAACATTGCTAATTTTGAGCGTGATGAATGGTTTAAAAACTCAGAATTTCAAGAAATCATGCTCATGTAGTAAGAAATAAAATGATCTCAAACATTACTACATTAGGTGAGTCTTGTTAAGATAATTATGAAATAAATGGTGAGTGTTGATCAACTACACTACAAAAACAAACCAAGCCTTGGTGATTGTCCTTGCCCATACAACCAAATTCTAAAGCCTCAAAGATCTCAGGGTCGGCGGTGTTCTGTTAGGTGTTTCTGGTTTCAATCGTCGTCATCCTAATCACATCACCATTTCTTGCAACTCACCACTCTTCTAACAAGTCATCAGTAACTATCAAGTATTATCCTTCGGCCATATCTGAATTCATGAATAGAAAATGGCTTCCATTATCTCCTTAAAAAACATGGGAACGACCTGAGCTATTTTCCCTTCTGAGAAATTACATATTTATTTCATTTCCCATAAGAAAAGTTCAGCGCCTGACACAGAAAGTATCCATATATAATAGAAATCAGAAAGTTCTTAAAATTTCAATATAGCCTTGCATCCGGTTCAGGTCATGATCGTATTCGTCTCTTCAGATTGACATTCCTTTTCTAGACACTGAGATCAAAGGAAGTGTGACATGCAGAAAAAGAAAAGTCTATCCATTCTAACCCAGAGCAACCTGTGGATGACTCCGTGCAAATTCTGCCTTCATGATATCATACATATTTAATTTTATTGGTGCTCAAGGTATGGTCTTATACATTGCGTGTATGCGGGACAGCAGTAAAAACTGTTTTTCAAAATACTTTTTGTTTGAAAATTTATTAAAATAATACTTTTAAATTTATTTTTAATATCAGCACATCAAAACGATTAAAAAACACACAAAACGCAGGAAAAAAAATCAAAATTTGTGAAAAGTATAGTTGAACCGCTACCAAACACCCCCCCTCCCTCCCCCATACAATTGAGAGAACAATACATGATTATTAATTAACAATCCAATAAATGTGGAGATTTTCAACAGATATTTCATGAGGATGAATTTCTTTCCCTTTTTAGGAAGTGAGCTTACCCTGTGCATTGCTGTTGGGTACAACTCTATTCCTCCTCCACATTAATCATCCCACTGAAGAAGGGGCTGACCTTCCTGAGCTCACGACCCAAGTGTCTAAATACATTGGTCATTCCACAAGCTGATATCTCTCATCTCTACATTATCAGAAACTGATAATGTTATTTTATCTGGACTTCTTCTTCCTCCTGTTATGGACATATAAGAAACATGAGATGTTATCATGTGTAAATTCAAACACAGCTTTCACGCAATGACTTTGTACAACTCATTATAAAAAGGAAGAAATAAAGAACAACACTAGAAAATGATACCGCCACATTGACAAAGAAAAGCAGTGATATATTTTCAACTTATTTTATCAGTAAAAAATTGAATTTCTTCAAAACGGTGTTATTTATAACATTTAGACTAATGATCAAATTTTAACAGTTAGTATCAATGGTCAAATTTGACGATATGCCCTGATTTTCCCAAAAAATTATATTTTTCAAAATACAATAGATCAAATTGAAAATTTTTGCGATGCTTAGGGAATAACTAGTAGCATCCTATTAGTTATTTTTTGAGCTCATTTTAAAGAAAGAAACACAAAAACAAGAAAAAATATAAAATTCATGACATACAAAAAATCATAAGAATATATCTCTATCCTAGTTGTATCTTTTTATTTTTTTTAAATAGACTCAAAGAATAACTAATACAATACAACTAATTACTCACTGATCACCCATAAAATTAATCTATCAAATCAGTAGTCCAGACCTTATTTTACCAAATCCATATTTTATGGGGAAAATACGCCATTAAACCCCAGATCATATAAGGAATATTTTTGGCTGGTTCAACGCAGGCAGCTCTAATCCAAACCTAAACTGTATTCCACATTAAGCAAATGCTACTATACTGTGGTGCATGAGTTATGGGACAATGACGACCATCTATTCAGAATGTAATGAGATTCATTTTGAGTCAACAAGCTTTCAGTTAGTTAAAAGCACGACTGATACATAGGAAATGACTCCACGAACTCAGTTGAATAAGAAATTGGAAAGGAATTAAGGATAAAAGAAGCCAGGTAATGAAGTCCTGAAGCACTCAATTTTCAACATAATGCAAGGGCATCTTTTAAGATGGGTGCCTTCAACGTGCTTGAAAGCAGGCTTGTGTGTTGATCAAATGTGGTGAGAGCGGTTGTTTTTTGTGTATGCATTCATGCATGGCTTTGGTTTTTTGGTAAAGAGAAATGAAATTACCTTTCTTTTGTTTTCTGTCCAAAACTACCATGTTTCTTCTGTATGCCCTTGCAGGAGTGAGACCTTTTGGCTGCTTGATTCAAAGCTCCTTACCCCATCATCCACTCCCACCTTCTCTTCTTTGGCTTTTCCCCACATCACCGAATAAAACCCGATGACAATCACAGTTGTGCCGACCAAACTAAATATTTCAACTAGGATGGTAAATGATAGGTCCTTGTGTCTTCTCTTTATTATAGAGAGAAAGATAAAATAACAAGGTAGGAATAGAACTAGCTTGGCAGCACGATAAAATATCAAATCTATTAACACCTTCAAACAAAAAAAGAAAATATACCTTCCAAGATACAAAGTATCCCTTAAGCAGATGATACTAACAGCAGCTGCGATGACAATTCCCAAGGGCTTGAACATTGCAACAAAAACAGGTCCTGTCTTATGCAGGCACCAAGTAGAAACACCAACTTGGAATGCAGAGCCAAAAACTCCCTGTGTTACAACTTATTAAAGTTTTAAGTCACTATTTTCAAGTTAAAGAAAAACAGACATCATCCAGAGAAGCCAAGTAGGAATGAGAACCAAAATTGCTTACACCAATCCACAATATTAAAGCTTTGCATTGGTAGGTGCAGAAGAGATCAAGCATGTAGATAGCAGATTATTATTATGTCTTTTTCTACATGAAAAATATGAAGATTTTTTCACTGCTTACCGAATACACAACAGCAATCCATCTTACAGTAGGTTTTAAACTCCAAGCACCAGGGTCCCTCTCCATAAACAAACAAGCTATTGTAGACAGAATGGTCACAAAGAAGCAGTAAAAAAAGACTACAATAAGCTCAGCTGGATATTTCTTAAGGATCAATGCCTGAAACATGAAGAACATTAGTTAGAAATTCTTTTTCTGTAACTGTTGAAACTAGTTTTCATTTTCCTTTGAGATTTTTAATAGATATTACCTGTATAATTAGCCATGCAGAAGCCATAACACAATCAACTGCAAGGAGCAGTCCTCCAATAATCCAATTTTGCTGCTGCGAGAGAAGCTCATGAGGCAAGTTTGAAGTAGAAGGTGCCATCAGAAGTGGGGGGCCCTTGTAGTAACAGACAATGAATGCCCCTGCAACCGATACTACTGTTCCCGTTGATTTAACTAAGGAACTGGAGCTCCTCCAGTCAAGTTTCTCCATCCTGAGACAACCAGTCAAATAGATTTGTACCCATGTAATGTTTATGGTAATTTATTTCAATCCTATTTCCCAGTAGCATCTCCACTCCACAAAAATTTCGCAACTAGTCTTAATCAAATATTTCAGCTCTATTAGAGAGCAACACTTTTGTTTTGTTTTTATTTTCCTTTTGACAATAGAAATTCTGGACAAAATGGAAACAAAAACAAAACAGCAAAAACATAAGGAATGAAAAGAAAAGAAAACCAGATTCCAATGTCAAGGGTGAGCACTGGAAAGTTAAGCAACAATAGACAAGCTCCAACCTAATGGTTCTTTGCCAACATAGAAAGGAAATTAATTGTACAAGGATAAATTTCTGTCTAATTTTAATAATTTCATTCTTAGAGAATTTTTGGTGAATGAAAGATGGAATAGAAGTTGTAAAATGGAAAAGCCAACTGAAGTTGATATTTCCATTGCCAACCTAAGAAAGCTGCTCTAACTTGTAGAAGCACTGGTTCCTCAAAAAAGGGCTTGCCTTTATTTAGGAGAATACCCTGGAAAACAATGATTTTGCAAAAACCAATAAAAACCTTTGAAAAAACTCAGGGCATAATCTCATGCACAAAATGAAGCAAAGTAGGTGAATCTCTCTGCTGAATCACTAATTAAAGTAAGATCCATAATAACCTGCAGGCTTGCTCCATGATACGATCTGAGTACCCTTCATTACTAGCCCGGCCATTAGTAAGTAGTTTGCAAGTTCCAACGATGTCCAAGAGAAAATCTCCCACTCCAGCTTTCTTGTGATGAAAAATCACAATGAATCTATAACCATCCAATATAAATAGGATCTGAGGGAAAACACTAAGGATCTGTCCTGGAAAGGGCCCCTCAGATGCTAGTTCCTAGTGTGCATTACCGAATCAAAAAAAGCTAGAACTTCTATTATTGAACCTAGAACATGTTTAAAGAAAAGAGAAGAAAAGGTCAGATGTAGTGGTAATGATTCAAAAATTTCTTGTTCCAGCTTCCAAGCCCTAAAACATGGCTATTGCTCCTAATAGTATTCCTTCTACTGGTTTGTCAATAGCTCTTGGAAGACACGTTCTCCAAAAGTTCTCTCAGTGATTGAGGAGTTTATCTTTCCCCAGCATTATGTTCAAGGCTCAAAACAGGATTCTGATTGCTCCAATATGACCTGGTGAACCTTCTTGATAGGTTTTCCAAGTGACCGGAAATTAAAATTTGAGCTGCTTTAACTTTTAACTAATCATAAGTTGGATATCTTTGGATGCTGCTTGCCCCCAAAATCCGATAAGAACTTTTTTATCTACTAGCTATAAAAATCAACAGTATCAACATGCACCGACCTGACTTTTTTTCCATCTGAATTAAATATTTAAATGCCGTTAGTTTCATGAAATACCAGATAATATCATACTCACCGATAGAAAAGAAAGGAAATACGGACGTCAATTCTACTTTAAAAGTTCATCATAATTCATGGAAATCAAATTCAGTGAGTGAGCAAAATCAAGAGGAGAGTTTAACCTGAAAGCAACGGCAAGTATGAAAGTAAGACCAGGAATGAGGTTGAGCATGGCAGTGCCAAGTGTAGCAGAGCTCAAGTTAATCCCCGCATACCCAAATATCTGCGCCAACCAGCTGAACAAACATAGCAAATCATCCCAATCAAGACCAAACAAAGCAATAAAGATTCAATCAAACAAAATCAAAATAAATTAAAATCGCATACCCAAATAGACCAAGCAAGAAGAATCCACAGAGAATAGGGAAGGTGAGTGGAGGTCTCTCTGATCTGACAAATTATGTAATCAAGGAATTTGAAACCCAAGAAAGAGAAACAACTTTTATTTAACAAAAGCGCATGGGATGCAATGAAAAGTAGAATACCTGTGAAGGAAGAAAGAAGAAGGGAGAAGAATGAGGGAAGCAAGGGCATTGGAGTAAAGGACAAAGATGAAATTGGTCATGCCATCTGACATGGCTGCTTTGCTTAAAATCATTAGCCCAACTTGTGCACACTCTGCCATTACCATCCCCAGGAATGGAACCGCTGCTTTCAAACCCATTTCCACTTAGCAGCAGGACAGCTCCAGCGATGTACTATTAATGAATGAAATCCATACGTTGAATCAATATTCAGACAAGCTGTTCGGACCTCCTTGTCCCTATCACGAGGACCCCGTCTAGCGTTTCGGTCCGCGTGGATAGATTTTGATTTTTTTTATTTAAAATTGATTGTGATGATTTTAAAATAATTTTAAAAAAATTAATATATTTATTAAAAAAAAATTAAAACAATCATTACAATATTGACAACTTAGTTACTTAGTTTAAAAAGTTCAGATTCCATGGGCTCGACCTGATAATTCATTCTTGCTAACCTGCTCAGCTTCTCTAATTTGACATTGGTAGAGCAGGGAGGATCGAGACTAAACAGTTCTCGTTGCAACCCGTTAGCTGATAGTACCAGGTATTAGTCTTGAGCTTGGCCTCACAGGTGGAGTCCCGAGTCAACTCGCTCTCTTAAGATTTGTTAACCGTTAACTTTTGTGCTTGTGGCCATTTTCTTCTCCTGTGGACCTTCTCTCTTGGTGGCCTGACACTGCATCAGCCATTCACGACGCCTCTTGAGGGAAAACAATAGAAAAGAATAAAAATCCTTAAGCGTAAGGTTTGAAGGATACGATGACCATAGTGAATGTTAGCGCAACATAATTGCCCTTTAATGGCGATTATGAAGGGCTTTAATGGCATTAGCATATACCATTAAGATCCCTATCACCCTTTGTACATTAACTTTTATACATATACTAGTAACGTCCGCGCTGTCTTAGGGATTAATTTTTTTTTGTATAAAATTTATTAAAACAATTAAAATTTAAAAGTGTTATATCTTTTTATAAAATTATATTTAAGATTATTAAATCTATCTATAACACTTTATTTAAAATTAATATTTATTATATTAATAATAATATTAAACTTGAATTATTCAAATTTAAGTGTGTTTGATTACAACACAAGATCCAAAATTTTGAATGCCATAAAAATATAATAATTAAAAAAAATTAAATTAATATTATAGAATAAAATTTAAAAAAATTAATTAAAAAGAAAAACATAATAAAGTAAAGCATTATTCTTCTTTGCAAAGAGGGGTATAGTAAAATCTCTTTATGATATCATAATAATATAATGAATTGTAAACAAAATAAATTATAAAGTTTAATTTTTAATTAAATCAATGTTAAAAAATAAAATTGAAAGAAAAAACTACTTAAGAAAACAAAAAAAATCTAAAATAACTAGTTTAACCTGTCAAACCTTAAATACATGTTATGAGAGTGTGATAACTAAATAGACAAAAAAATTAATATTAATAAAATAAATTAAACAAAAAAAAATAAAAAAAAACTATAACTAATAATATTTTTTATGGTATTATTATTATTATTATTAAATTTGTATTATCTAAATTTGAGTTGCAACACCAAATCCAAGAGCCTTGAATTTAGCTGCAACATCAAACCGTCTTAGATACAAATTTGGCTACAAAACTGTGTTATGAAAGTGTAAAAACTAAATATAAAATTAATATTAAAAAATAAAACAAAATTTAAAAATAATTAAAAGGAAAATAAAATAAAGCACTATTCTAATGAATAGTGCTTTGTGAATAAGGGTATAATAAAATCTTCTCATAAGATTATGATAGTCCAATAAAAAATAAACAAAACAAATCATGAAATTTAACTTCCAATGAAATCGATATTCAAAGATGACAATGAAAAAAAACTAATTAAGAAAAAACAATTGAATCAACTAGGTTGACCTGTTAAACCAAGTTAATCCATCAAACTTAGAATCCATGTTATGAAAGTGTGTGATAACTAAATATAAAAAAATTAATATTAACAAATTAAATTAAATTAAAAAATTAAAAAAAATAAAATAAAAAAAAGAACAATGAAAAGAACCTATAACTAAAAGGTATTTTCCTTTTGCTGTGAGTTTGTACAATGCAATCCATAATGAAAAGTTGATATATTTTAGTTATAGTTACAATATTAAAAAATAAAACTGAAAGAAAAAACTAATGAGGAAAAAGAAAAAAAATTGAATCAATTGAGTTAACCCGTCAAACCTGAGATTCGTATCATGAGAGTGTAATAACTAAATAGAAAACAATTAATATTAATGAACAAAAATAAATAGAAAAAGATTAATTAAAAAACAAAAAGAAAACAAAACAAAAATGAATTAACCGAGTTGATTTGTCAAATCTAAAATCTATGTCATGAAAATTTGATAATTAAATAGGCAAAAAAATTAACAAACTAAACTAAACAAACTAAATTAATTAAAAAAAACAAAGAAAAAAACTAAAAATATCAGCATTTTCACTGTAAACTTCATTATGCAATTCGCGGTAAATGATTGATGACTTTTAGTTATAGCCAATTATAATACTAAAAGATAAGATTGGAAGAAAAAAAACTAATAAAAAAATCCAAATCAATTGGGTTATCCAACCAAATCAAACTCACTTGTCAAACCTAAAATTCATGTTATGGGAGTGCGATAACTAAATAAAAAAAATTAATATTAATAAACTAAAGTAAACAAATAAAATAATTAAAAAAAATAAAAGGAAAAAACTACAAGAAGAAAAAAACTAATGAAAAAAAATCTGAATTAACATGTCAAACCTGGGATCCGTATCATAAAATTTTGATAACTAAAAAAAAATTAATATTAACAAACTAAAATTTTTAAAAATTATGAATTAACTGGATTAACTCTTCAAATCAGGTTAACCAGTCAAAATTGAGATCCATGTCATGAAAAATTAATAATTAAATAGAAAAAAATTAACAAATTAATTTTTTTTTAAAATCTAAATTAAATGGGTTAACTCTTCAAATAAAATAAACCCGTCAAGTCTAGAATTTATGTCACAAAAGTTTGATAACTAAAACAAAATAAAATATTAACAAAATAATTTTTTTATTTATGTTAAATTAATATACTTTTGTTTTTTCAAATTTCACTGTATCTTTAAATATTCAATATACTTTTGTTTTTCTGGCCGCCAACCTCCACGTGGACATAGCCCACCATCATGATAGTATTTCGGAATATTTTAATTTACAGTTGTGTTTAGTTAAAGGTGAAGCGTGAACCGATCATTAAAGGTGAATGGATGTTTAGATGTTTGGCTGTTGTTTGTTAAATAATTTTTTATATTAATAGTATTTTTTATTTTTAAAAAATTATTTTTTGATATTAATACATTTGAAAATACTAAAAATATATTAATTTAAAATTAATAAAAAATATATTTTTTTAAAAAAATAAATTTAAAATATAAAAATAAACAAGTTAAAAATGTAAACCGTGTTTGGTTTGTTAGTAATTAATTAAATATAATGGTGGGGATCAATAGATATTATTAAAAGAAAAACTAAATATGATTTTAAAAAATAAATAATTAATGCTCGAGGAGCCCAATAATAGATGTAAAAAAGAAAGGAAGAATGATCCTCTCCCACACTCATAAAGTTTCCCAACACAAAAGCCAAGAAAGAGGTTAAATACAATTTTATGCAATGTAAGAAATACAGCTTCAAATTAACTTTTCTATCCATTTTAGCCCCTCTTCTTTCACAAAGTGAAAAAACATCTTGCACTCCTCGATGGCATGTTCGTCGGCACCCGATCTAACTAGTGGCGGAAAGAATAGCCACATGGCTGTCATCATTACGAACCCCACTGTCAATGGCCCTGAAACCGCCCAATGCAGCTGCCATCTACCCCCAAACCACCTCTTCATAGCAAGCTCCACGACCAAACACGCCCCTTGCAGCACAAAGAACAGCGTGACTTCCCATGAAGGGCTTGCTCGTGTGACGCGGTAAAATAGCAGCTCGTGCATGAGACCGGAGACTAGGAAAGAAGCCGCCACTGCCGGGAGCGGGGCCCACTGACCTAGCAAGGATCCCAAAGAAGACCTCAAGGGTTTGTATACGGTATGGCGCAGTAGGTTTGTTACCATGAGGTTCCACCTTCTGCCCCAGAAATCTTGCAAAGATGTTGACAAATAAGGCTCATTGGACGGTGTTTCTAGCTCCATGTGCAGTATGGCATGTACCGTAGCGTTGAATACGCCAAAAATTATGTCGACCAACAAGTATACCATGCAACAGTATAGAGCGAGGACCAATTTTTGGTGAAACCTGCCCTTGTAATCGTTCACGCCAACTGAGATGGTAAAAAGCAAGACTTTCGTCGCCAAATTCAGAGCTAATTTCGGTGAGTTTTGGGGTGTTTTAGAAGACGGGTACTTTTCATTTTGCTTTATTTTGATGGGAAGGAGAGCTTTAGAGATGAATTGAAGTAGGGAGTTGGACTGGTCACATGAAAGCGGACCGTGATCGAAGGCAAAGAGGGCAAGCTTGAAATTGGCTAACCAGGAGATGAACAAGGAGGCAATAGCATTTGGAAATAAGTAGGAGAAGTAGAGAGGAAGGGTTATGAAGTGGTAGAAAATGGGAAGGAGAGAGACAAGCCTAAGCTTACCTTTTGGGATCTTGGATGATATGAAATGACAGTAGATTAAAGATGCCAAAACTGAGAGAGATGCCTTGATCAAGTTCTTGACTTCCCCCTCCATTCTTGCCTGTATGTGTGTTTTTCCGTTTTCAATAGCTTGTAATTTGTGTCTGCAAATGGCTTTTGATTTTCAGAATGTCACGATGACATATACCTCTTTGTTTTTTATTGACCGTTCACCTTGGACGGCCCCGGTCAAGTCAATTTGGTGCGCTGCCGACGTTCTTTACCACCGCACTACCTCACAAATCCTAAACTATACTTTCTTTCCTTTCGGATTCAAAGAATGTGATTCCATTTTTCTTTCCTTTCGTATTAGAATTTTTTACATATATATTATTATTAACATATACGTGAAAGTACTTGACATTTCAATATAACAATAAACAAAAAATTTAATTTTTTGTTTATAAAACAATCTTAATCTTACAGGTTTGATATAATAATCTGATTTTTTTAATTAAATATTATTTTTTTAATATTACATTTATTAAAAATTATTTTTTATAAAATTTTTTAATGAAATTCTTAGGATATCGATGAATTTAACCAATTAATCCAGGTTAATTCGAAAATAATCTAATATGATATTATTTTAATATTTTTTAAAAATATTATCTTAATTTTTAATTAAATTATATTTTTATTAATCATTTAACTTATTTTTAAATTTTTAAAACATTCAAATCACATATCAATTTTTATATAATTAATTTTTTTATTTAAAACACAATAACAACACCAAAATATATTTTTACATTCAAAAGATCTCGATAGAAACATACAGCATAATGCGGTAGTAAATACCAAAACTACATATTTTAAATCATAAAACCTAGGAGGTTGACAACAAAGTGCAGGAGGCCCAGTAACATGAAGGAGCCGAATGAAAGGTTTCAGAAATTCCCAACGCATGCCTTGTCGACAAATCTTAAGCACCCAGAACTTGCTTTGTTGAGATACAAAACAAGGCTGGGAAACACAGAAGCCCGGCGTCCACCCAGAATAGACGTCCGGGAGGCATCAGAGTTTAATCGCACAATCTTTCCCGGTACTTATGGTGTTGCATGTGATCTCGTTTTGAAAATTTGCAAACTTTTATCACTTCTGATCAGGCCTCCATATCTCACAAGACTGACGTCGTGATCCCTGCCTCCCTGGTGTGCCAGGCGAGCAACACTGCCTTATCTCACATTCTCAGTGAAATCCGAACCGTGTATTAGCTTAATTATACGTTTTCGATAATCAACACTACTAGTTTAATCTAAATGTGTTTTCGGAAAATAAATCCATATATGCTTCTACTTGGGCTTTCTTTACTTTTATATATTTTACATTTTTTAAAATAATTTATTTACTGAACGGTCATAATTGGTGTTCATAATAGTTATTCGTAACCCACCCATTCTTTTATGAGCAAAGCAATCATGCATTTGAAGATATAAAGATCGCCTTTAGTTCTCGTGTGTGTTTATAACTGGTACGGTTTTCGGCCTCTAAAATATAGGACTCTGTTATTGGATCTATCAACCACAAGTTCTTGTCATTGAATAAAAACGTTAAAAACAAGACATGAAATTACGATAAACATAATTATTTGTTGTATTGTCTTACATTGGCTTATAAATACTTTACCAAGGTTTTTTTTTCTTGAATTTTATAAGATGCTTTAATTGCAATATTTACTAAATGTATGTGATTAAAGTTAAAAGTTATAATGTTTATCACCATATTCTCATCTCGATTTCATGAATATATTTATTTCAATCATGCTTTCAAACTAATTTTATTTCAACTTTAGCCATGCATTCGAACAAGAATATCCACAAACAAATAGTGCAAAAGGATATTTATAAATTCTAAAGCCTTATTGGATGCACGACCAGGATAATTCAATATATTTGATATTTATATTGTAATATTTGATACTTCTATTTTCTTCATATAATAAGGTGACTTGAGATTTTAAAGAGAAAATGTTCTCTATCTTCCTTCGTTTCTTGGGTTTTTAGATACAAAACCATCCCACCCACTTGTTGTAATAAAAAAATGAAACTTTTCTACTTCTTTAATTTTTAAAAGACGTAATTTCTAGCATTAACACCATATGGAAAATGTTCTTTTAATAGCGCTATCTTTCTAAATAAATCAGTGCATTAACTAGTATCTGTTCTCATCGACCGAGTCCACTACATAGAATACCAATATATAGAGATCGGAGACGAGGTCCGCTAAGCTTCAAGCTGGCTGATCGAACTGCTATGCTTTTCACCATGGACGAGGTTGGTCTTTCAACACCATAGAAGTATAGGTAACGATTTCAATTTTTATGCGCAGAATCCAGGAATATGAAAGACCTGGGATGAATATAAATCCTGGCTTCTCTCACCATCACGAGGACCCATTAAAGACGCTAAAAAGGAAAGCAAATTTCAAGACAGCATCCCTGTTGCTTTTCCGTCTGCTGGTTGCTCGATGAGTACATCTGTAGAAAAAGGCCGGCTTCCTACTTCTCAGTACCTGACCAGTCTTCTCAATACTGAAAATATCTATGGATCCTAAAGATGCAACCATTGCCAGGTTGCTGGATAGCTAGCTCTTACTAGAACACTGTTCATATGTTTTTATTCATTGAATAAAGACATGAAAGTTGCTGCGCATAGAAACAGACATGGAATTGAACAAAAACCATTGTAAGAGGTAAGCGAAAGCCTGGAGGAATTTTCCCTTTCTTCGACATCCAATGTGTAAATTGGGGAATAATGGGGGCGGGGTGTACACAATCTTACACACTAAAGGATTCTCTATTCTTTTCCCTTTGATGGGAAATCAACCTAAGAAGCAGCTGTTGCTCAGAAGCAAAACGTGTAGTAATAGTACAAGAACACTAGTAATAATCACTTTGAACATGTGTATCAACCTAACGGAAATCTGCAACTAATTCCTTGAAGAGTCCGAGTAGGCCCTCAATACTCATCACTGAATGGTCAGCGTTATCTCTCACCCGCACACTCACCTGGAAACAACGCAGGACAACAACAATTATTTTCTTTTATTGGAAAAGAGAAGAAAATATAGTCCAAATATAGATCTTTTAGAACACTGGAATATTTATTATAGTTTATGACAGTGGTTCCAAAATAAAAGAGGTTCCTAGAGCATGATCTCCAGATTCATGCTAGTATTTGGTGATTCCTAATTGAAAATAAGCTGATGATCTACATGGATTTCGAAATCCACAAAACTAATATTCACTTGTATCTAAGGCAAGTAAAATACTCAGCATCCCTATAAAAAGGAGCAGGTCACACTTGTTAAATCAAGCAATCATGTATACTTTATCGGTCACACTTGTTAAATCAAGCAATCATGTTCAATTAACAGAAAAACTGTATTACCTGTCCAGTTTTGGATTCCTCTTCGCCAACAACCAGTATATAATTGTACTGTGCCAGCTGAGCTTCTCGTACCTGAACAAAAGGCTAAAAATTTAATAAAATCTAATCATGTAGCATCCATATTTGCAATAATAACCACTGAAAGACCACAATTGAGCCAATGCATGTCACCAGAATCCAGGAAGGGCATTCATTACAAAGAATATGTTATTGGTTTGTAGGATGGAAGTTGCAAAAGCACCTTTTTCTGGATCTTTCTGTCAGTTGCGTCCAAATCGACAAAATAGCCAGCTTCATGAATCTGATCCCTCACCTATTAATTGTAACAATAAAATGCATTGATTTGTGTTCAGTGCTATTTGGGTCGAAATATGATAAATAATACAATCAAAAGCTATTTGCATTGCATCATTTTGCACCCAAAACTATATCAATCCACAACAAAAAAGGACCCTGTAATCCACTATCACTGCAAGGATGGAATTAGTGAGTCCCTTTCACAAACACTGCTCAATAATAAACTTGAAAACTACCATGCCATGACACGACTGGTTACACAACTGAAACTACCTCAACAAAAACATCCAAGCAGAGTAGTGTGATAGAAAAATATACAAGCAAAACTTAGACCATGTCATCATGTACAGAGTATATCTGATACAATAAAATAAATATTTGCCATCAATTTTGTGCATGAAACAAGGGGCTCAGGTGATTATCATGTCAGTAAATGTAACAAGAAAACCAAGACCCGTAAAGTCCCCGTCACCCAGCATGCATTCCTATGCCAATCATAAGGTTAATGAAATTGTAAGGGAGAATTCAGGAGTGTTGACAAGCAAAATTTTATATTATACACTACTCATCTAGGGGTTAAAAAGCATACAGCAAACTAACCTGTAATGCATACGACTGGGATTTCTCAGACACAGGGCAGACAATCGCTTGACGCGGACTAAGCCAGAAGGGCCACTTGCCCTTGTAATGCTCCAATAGTATAGCAAACATACGCTCAACAGAACCTAGGATCGCTCTATGTATCATAACAGGTGCTTCACTTTTGGCTTCATCCTCTGCTGAATATTCCAACTTAAAACGATCTGGAAGCTGGAAGTCAAGCTGCAAACAGAGACAGACATTCATTCATTACATGAAAATTCTGCATTACTGTATAAAAGCCAAAGCTAGAAAAAATGTATGCCGACAATCTGAACCTGCAATGTGGCACACTGAAATTTCCTCTTTAATGCATCAGATACACTGATATCTATCTTCGGTCCATAAAATGCACCATCGCCTTCATCAATCTGTAGAACATGAACCAAAATATCACATCACAGTCAAAGCTAACAAGAGAAAAATGAGAATATGTAATAAGAAAAGAAATCAATTATTTCCTAGACACCTCAATTGGCTGAAATTTTCATAGGGATAGAAATGGAAATAGGAAATAAGAAAAACCAAAAGTCATCTATAAATCAAACCACTTTCTGTAGTTGACCACATTCTTCTAGACTTCAGAAAATTGGTATAACTTTCATATGATCCAAAGCCTCACATCTAATCAACGAAGCTTAAGCACAGTTAAATATGTTGCACCTAACTTTCATATTATTCAAAGACTCATCGAATTGATGAATTCTAGGCACAGTTAAATATGTTGCGATGGGTACAGTAACATACTCTAAACTCTGCAAGGGAAACTAAAAGGCAGTTTGAATATTAACAGCTACAGCCTCTGGTGTGTTTTCATCAATTGGTCGATGAACTAAAGATACATTAAAAATTCTGAATAAAAAATTGGGAAAAGTACCAATACATAGACTTTTGAAAGATAAATGATTATCAAGTTCTACGATGCTTTTTTGGACAAATAAGTTCACTTTTATAATTTATCTTAAAAGAAAATTCTTATATGGTTATGATAGCTATATTACCCTCCATATTTAACAAAATTAAAATTTGGAGTGCTTTTTATTTCCATATTTAACAAAATTACAATTTGGAGTGCTTTTTATTTTCTTTTTCTTTGTTTTAGTTTGTTTAAACAAATTCTTATCACCATTTTTTAAATTTTTTTTCTCAATTGTAAAATAGTTTATTATTGTAACTAATTGTTATTATATTGATATACTTCTAAACCTCACAAAAATTCAAAAGTAATTATGATTATAAAAAAGAAATAATAAAATTCTTCATATTTGTAAATCTTAATTTTAAAAGGAAACCAGATCAATTATAATCTTATTTTTGAAATATATTGTCTGGATATTATGTGGAATATAACAAAATATGAACTTTGAAAGAAAAAGATGATAAGTGAACTTGTTGGTCTTCAAAAAATATCATAGAACTTATTGATATAATTTTTCCAAGGAAATTAATTCTCTAGAAAATCTATAGTCGGCAGATTGCAGATGTCAGAGGCACGCCAAACTGGTATGTAGAAGAATTTCAACTGCATTTATGCAAATCTGCAACCAAGAATTCAAGCAAAGACTAGAAGTACCTAAGAATAACATTACCTTCCATGGCTTCCCAAACTCATCCAGTGCTTCTGTAAGAGCTTTCTCAGCTTCATCCCATGTTTCCAAGACTCCTAGGTATTTCTCTGGCCTCTATAATACAGACATCAGGAGGCACAAAATAAAAACCTTTTTTTCTTTTCTGGGAAGCAAGACACTGAAAATTCATCAATTTCTTCAAGAAAATTGGAAATGATAAACTTAATTACAAAGATGTTTTCAAAAATAGTTTAAGAACAGAAAAATTGCATCAGTTCAAAATGGCCGAACCACAACTATCTAAACAAATTCAAAACATCTCCATCAATCTTTTATGCCTTGAACAAAGCTTGGCTTGGTCAAGGAATAAATCATTCTGTATATAAATCCACAAAGGTAAAGGCAATTTGATATTTTTTGAATCTTAAGATTTTTCAAATTCAGGTTTCATTTAAGAACATGCAAAATTTTATCTGAGTTGACAGGATCGTTTCCCTAAGCAATCAATTTACAAAAAATTCAAGTTCATCATACCGTAGATAGCTTCAGCTCATAAGTGAATCCAAATTTTCCATAAGTATAGTCAATGAATTCTAAGACACCTCTGACTTCATCTTTTATCTGAAAAAACAGAACACATCATTTCTATTATGGTTAGGCAACACAAAGACATTTAAGAGGTTAGTCAGGTGTCAATGTAACTTATATTACCTGGGATTTCCTGCAGAATATGTGAGCATCATCCTGTAGTACCGAAATGCAAGACAAATGAGGGATAGAAGAGCAGATACAATGATAGCCATGTATTAAAAGCTAAAGTGATGGATTGGAAAATAAATGAATAGATTACTAGTACAATGCCACAGCTAACGATTGATCACATCAATATAGATGAGCTCTTGAATTTTGTGAAACTTCTACACCGCATATGTGATAAGAGTTCATTGCAGCTCTTAAAAGAATACAGATGAACTCAGAAACCTAAATTCATAACCTTTAAGTACAGAGCAGGCAGTTATAAACCTAAAATAAGTTTTTTTTTTACTAAATGCATACCTGCTGAAATCTTCGAACACGTGTTAGTCCAGTGAGTGCCCCACTTGCTTCATTGCGATGCAAGGCCCCAAAATCAGCCAATCGAAGAGGAAGTTCTGGAAAACAAATCTAAACATTTATGATAGGCTGGCAGGCGTATGACAGACCCCACTCAAAAATTCAAATCATTAGAGCTTTCCACAAACAGCAATTGCATCCTTATAATTAAATGCACATAATTTCCATACCCATGACACAAGAACACTCAAAAAATAATTCAAGGGAAAAGAGTGCAAACAACCCCCACCTCAGCCCCCCTAAACAAACATAAAGATGATAAAAGTGGATAAAATTTCAAAGAAAATGAACTTACCTCTATATGAACGAACTCTATGTTGAAACATCAAACAGTGCCCAGGGCAATTCATTGGTTTCAGTCCAAATTCTTGATTTTCAATCTGCAGCACACAAAGTATCATCACGGCATTTTTTCTTAAATTCCAAGACGTAAAATAAGAATGCTCTCATCATTCACAATGACATGCACTGCCTGTATGTCCTTTGCAGTTCCGATCATTCAGAATTTTGCTAAACATAACTCCTAGAAGAATTTTTTCACTTTACATAAATTTTTATGTGGTGCTTGTCAATCCATCAGCCTACCAAGCATGTTTTCACACCCCCCCAACAAAAAAAAAATCAGTCACATGTATATCTGTGATTATTTCCCATAATAACCCATTGTCCTCCAACTTCACACTGCAAATAACTTGCACCAATTGATCATCTAACTGTCCTCTTCATCAGAATTCAGAAAAATATATTTCACTCACCTCAAGCAGAAACATATTCTCCTTGTAATTGGCAGCATGACCAGATGTCTCCCAAAGTTTCATGTTATAAATATTTGGAGACTTAACCTGCCAAACTTGATAAATTTAGGTGCTCACTTTTAGACATTATATAATATAAGATCCAGACAAGCATTTATAACTTCAACCTCTTCATAACCTCTTCTTCTGTACTCATCTTTTATAAATTGCATTAGTTTGTTGTAAACCCGAGTTCCATGTGGAAGGAAAAACCAACTTCCTGGACTGAAGCACACCAAAGATGCAAATCAGCATCATGGAATGCAACAACCTATAGAGATGATCAAAATACAAAAGCCCGTATCACACCTCAGTGGATGACAAAAGAATAACTCCTGCTTAATACCCAGCAACCTGTGATCGTACTTCTTTGCTTCTTCCAAGAACTGCTTATACTCCTGCACAAGAAATTAAAGTTTAGAAAAGAAATAGTGGCATCTTAAACTAAATAATATAATCACATTTCCCATTTTCATATCAGTGGTTTAACCTCTCCAAATCAGAGAAAACTCATAGTTTTGCTAATAGAGATTAAAGATTCTTATGGAAAATAAACTAACTGTTTACATTGTCCAATCTGTGCCATGCAACCCTGTTACACGTTTCTTTATACACACAATGCTGTGGGGCCTTTTCCAGTTTAATCAGACAGTAGGCAGCCTCCCTCAACAGTACACCCTGAGCTATTGACTCAAGAAACAACTTCTCTATGTCTTTGAATTTTTCTTGAGAGACACAAATCTAAGGCTTCAAAACAATAGTTCCCATTATGATTCGAAGTGCTTGTTGGTTTCATTGGTTTAACTAGATTAATGATAGTTTGTTTAAACCCAACATTCATAGGCAAATCTTCTGTAGAAATACAATTTTTATTTTGCTTTTGCTTTTATGGCACACTGATAAGTGCACACCATATAATAATAAAGCAACCTGTTTCGGTGTTTATGTGAAAATTTTAGTCAGAGTATACACAATAAAACATTTTTTCCAAGAGAAAAAAGTCAAGACAAAGATTTTTCTTTTCCCTTGTTTTTCTTTATTGGGACTTTTAACAACCAATATAGCAACTCTATGAATTAAAAATCTACCATGATATGAGTCATTATACGAGCCCATAACCCAGTTTGGACACCAAAACTGAAATCACACAAAATCATACACCATTTGAAAGCATTCAACACAACTAACTAAGGAACAGCACGCAGTTGAATGTTGCAAAAGTCTCTGCAATTGAAAAGTAGAAATGCAGTTCAAAGGGCAGAGAGATGAAAAAGGCACCTGCAAACGTTTTTTATCAGGATAAGAAATTCCATACACTCTTTGTAAACTTTCACGATCTCTATTGCCTCTCCAATAAGCCGATGAAGCCTGCAATTACAAATTCAAAAGTAAAGATTTGATAAAGCAAATCGATTGTCCATGAAATAATGGTTAAAAACACATGATAAAGTATCACCTTCAAACATGCAAGAGCTTTCACAAAGGAAGTATTAGGTATATGAGGTCCACGACACAAATCTACCAATGGGCCACATCTGTATACAGTTATAGTTTTGTCTGCAGGCAGATCCTTGATTATTTCAACCTGATAATAACCAATTTTTGCAAAAAAAAAATAAAAATGAGAAAGGTGGATTTCTTTTGTCTAGGAAGGGAAAAAAACCATTAAGACATTTTTGTTTCAGATAAAACTGATACTTAAACTTGCCTTAAAATTATTGTCTGAAAACATCTCAAGTGCCTGTTCCCGCGATACTTCAATGCGCTCAAAAGGTTGTTTCTCCTGATATGTAAGAATTATCAAATCAGTAAGCACAACTCAACTGCACCACTAAGAACATTGAGAGCATGATGAAAAAGAGACATTGGTTACAGCAACCATGCATCAAAAAGAATCCAACAAATTAGAAAATCATTATAAATCTTGTGCTTGTATGCATGTGATGCAATCCTAACAAATATGCCAACCCAACCCATCCCCACTCGTTATAATTAGTTACATTCTATATATTTGTTGCATGAATAGCAATTATCTGCATGCCCTTCCACATGTCAAATGTATCCAGCTCTCATATACAAATATTTAGAACAAGAAATGGTTATATACAGACTCTCTATCATTAACAACTTCACATTTTAAATCATTTACACTGTTAAGTCACTTCTTATATTAAAAAGATTGCAAAACATACTAAAGATTGTCAACAAAACTAAGCAACATGCCAACCCAACCAGCCCTTGGTCATAATAATGAGCTATATTATATTTATTTATTGCATGAAAAGGAATTATCTGCATGCCCATCCACATGTAATACACAGACAGCTCTCATGGGAAGATGTTTAGAACAAGAAAAAAGAATCAGCTATATAACACTTCTATATAAACATATTTGCAAATCATGCTCAAGATTATCTACAAAAATGAGCAATATAACTCTGCTAGACCAACAACAGTAAGCCTTGCTTTATATACTAGAGAGCCAAAACAATAACACGGCGATGCTGACTTAAAGGATGAAACAATACCGCAACAGCTTTCAATGCAGCTGCATCAATCTTCTTGAAGTGATCATCATTCAATCCCAATTCACCATAGAATGCATCATAATAGAATCCCTGCAAGAAGAACATATGAATTTCAAATTGAAACTTAGATAGGCCTTCAAAAAGAAATGCAGCCATGGAAGCAAAGGGCATGATGAAAATGCAACATTTTTAAGCACTTAAAGCAGGAATTGAGTTGCTAATATTTTGTTGTTGGAGAGGGGGATTTATGCAACCATCCAAATAATTTCCATTTAAAGGATAAAAATGACAGAAAATTGTGCTGAATGAACAGGAGCTCATACATTAAATGGTCAAAGAGATGACACAGTCCTCACAGAGCACCTAAAAGAAAAAGGGCCTCTGAAGAGCAATCAACAGGATATTATAAGAAAAAAGTTAAGCTTCATTGAAAAAGAAATACAAATCTCAGTACCATAAAAATGGGAATATCACAGAAATAAACTTTCAGATAATACTCGTCACGCACACACACGTATGTGTGTGTTGCTTACCCTGTCTGATAATTTAAACCAGGGTTAACACTAATTCTCTCCACTCTCTCCCCTTGGAATTTTGATCTGAATCATGTGATCCCGATCGTGGTACATTAGCTTCAGGAAAGTGAAAACTGGCAATCGCTTTCTTTATTATTAAACTTCATGATAGATTTACCAGTATCTTTGTTTAAATATAGCAGTAAACATGTGAAACATATATAACCAACTTGGCAATCCCAGTAAAGTTTATTTTGATATTGCAAGAACAGACATTATGGAAATAAGTCACAATGAATATCATATATAAATATCATACCTCTCCTCTAGTGGTACAGGGCCCAATGCAAAGCTTGCAACCATACTCCATCTCAAGAGCCTGAACCTCACAATTATTAAACGCGATATTAAAACTGCAGTAAAAAGATAGTAGTACACTGCCGCTAATCAAACCAGCACGAATACCTGGCCAAGAATGTGAGCACTGGAATGCCAAAAGGTGTCGCGTCCTTCGTCACTTTCAAAATTAAAAATCTTGAGCTCACAATCATCCTCTAAAGGCCTATTCATGTCCCACAACACTCCGTTGACTTGAGAGATCAACGCGTTCCCAGCCACACTCTTCCCAATCTCCTTTGCGATGTCCATGGGAGACGATTCCCATCTTTTTCCTTCCTTCACTGTCCCGTCAGGCAAAGTAATCCTAAAACCAAAACGAAAATGAAAAAAAATAGAATACAATTTTGTCTCATGAAAATAGAGAAAATCTAGGGCTTTACTTGATGGAGTCGTGAGGGAGGGATTGGAGGCGGGAGAGTTGTTCAGATTGAATGGATTGGAAGAGCTGGATGCGTTTAGGGATTGCTATATTGAGATAGCCTTCGTCTCTTGCGTGAGACTTGGAGACAGCCATTGTCGTGGAAGAGGAGCAGGACAGGAGACGGCGAGGAGGTATAAGAAGAAGGAGAGGAGAGGAGGATGAGAAACGGCGGAGAGGTGAGAGCAGCCAAGAACATATGCACATAGCACACAGAGACTGCGTGGGTTTTCCCCAAGAGAGTGGTTTAAAGGGAATTTGGGCTATGGGTTTTCCGTACCTGGCGTCTGGATAGAGAAGTGGCCCGTGAAATTACCCCCAAGGAGAGTCCTTCTCTGGCCCGTTTTCTTTATAGGCTTTTTGTCGTTGTTGGGCTTAGCCTACAAGTCCCCTCAAAGTGGCCACGCAACTTAAATCATACATTTGCGGCGAGGTAACTTTTGCGTTGATCATATGGCTAGGATTGGGGCTCAGAGAAGCGGTTCTGTCCTCCCCCTGGTTTAGCTCCTCTGTTGCTTGATGGTTCAGTTGGACTTGGCTTTGTTAGGTCCTAGTGTTTTTGTTTTTCATGGGGATTCTCCTGCCATCGAGGCAGTGTGAATGACTTGTCTTTTAAATTTGGAAAATTCGGTCCTAGAGCCCGGGTCAACCTCTGCTGTGAAAGTTACTGCGTTAGGAATTCTAGAAATTGAGTGCAGATCTATTCACCGAGTGAAAAAGTTTCGGGCAGTTTCTTTTTAGAGCATGATCAAGCTTACAAACTCCAATTAAAAAAAAACCCCTTGCTAGCCGGTCTATGAAAACAAGCTATCAAGGACGGCTGGAGCATTTTATTGGCCTCGCCCAGTAACGAGTCTTTGTTTCTCTAATCGATTGAAAATTGGTTAAAAAGATGAACAAAAATTTTACAGTATATCATGCAAAATATGTCAGGCGATTGCCATAACCGGCAGAGAAAGTAGGAAGATTTAAAGTGCTCGCCGATGCCCTAATAAATTTTAACCACGTACAGCTTGCTGCTTGTTGGGAGCACTATAATTGAGGCACGAGTGACCTATTTTGAGTTTCAGCATACCAAACCTTAAAAGTGCTAGCATACAAAGTGGTGGAGGGAAAAGAGGTTGGCAAGAGGCCCTGGTGATGAATCGCACTGCAGAAGTCGTCATACTAGTAATTTAACTACCAGTGCATATTCTACAGCTACAAAGCGTATTCTAAAGAACTATCGGTTCAAGTTTTGAAAAGAGTATAATTAAGCTCTTCTAAAGAACTACCGGTACACATATTACGCAGCCACATAGCATATTCTATATTCAATATAAAAATACTGATCACGTGTCTAAATCTCCTTCCCTGTTCTTTATTTTTTTTGCCTTTTTAGTATTTGAAAGGCCAAATCTCCTCTCCTTTCTTCTCAAAATGAAAAAACTTCGTAAACTTCAAAATTGCCTTGACCTTAACTTTCATTTCGCATCCACTGCTTTATAGCTGACAGCTTTACGCATTACACGAATCTGGCTCAATCACTGATCGTAATCCACCACGTATCATCATCTGGGAATAAAACTCAGCATGTTCCTGCAAGCCAAATTCCATATTTCAGCTATTATTCATCTTAGATAGCTTAACCTTACCTGGCAACTCATTCAATAATGGTTATCTAAATCCACCACCAAATTCAAGTAGGACAACGATGGTAAGGTGAGTGCTAAACATTTTATCCATTGTCATGTTAAAAGCAGCCATCAATATAACAGTTCCACATATAGCTGTACCAGCCAACTCTGTTGTTTTGTTAGGAAGACAATATGTGGCTTACTATAAAAGCAACAGTAATGATATTTCTTTCAACAAAATATTTTGTTAAGAGAAAAGGAGATTACGTGGTGCTGTGTGTAATTGTGTATGAGTGCTAATACACTGGATGAAAGTCTTAATTTTAAATCACAATGCCATGACTTGGATGGTACTTTCTCATTCCTTTGGGAAGTCGTCTACGATTTTCTACAGCAGTTGTCAAGTTATGGTAAGGTTTAAAGTGTGATTTTAGTAAAACGATAATGCATATATGCTTTATATCTCAACTAATGCACTTGGGGCCCATCATGTAACTGAACAATTGTGCTTAGCTACAAAAGCAATCACCCTGACACCAATTGTTGACTTGCATGATATGCTGCCATATGAAAATAGCTCTTTATTCATAGTACAATAAACAAAGGACAGCTATGACAACCGTTCAGTGTGTGCTTCTGGATGACAATGGGGCCAAAGGCAATATTTTGCAACATTCTGCATGTTATACAGGAGGTTATCATGCTGTTTATGTATATTTTTAAGTGAGAAATTATCATGGCACCGCAATGACCTGCATTTTACAGCATGATACGATGCAGAGAGCTTTGGTTATTAAAGGAGTTTTAAACATAATTACACTACATTAAGGTTTGATTGATTAGACAACCCTTAGTCTTACCCTGACAATGCATATTTCTAAAATGACTATTATGAATCACCATGTAAACATTTAAGACATCATTCAAACAATTATGCAGAAACAAGATCTTTGTTTAGCTTATATGATGCAGCGGAATAATTATACCTTAACTGTGACGATAACGACTGCTACACCATTTTCGCGAGACTCATGAAATAGTCTCCTAGCATCCTCAGGTGTGACTGATGGCACAGCTCGAGGTAATACCTTTGCAACTACACAGAAATGGACACTCATAGCAGTAAGTACAGATGTAAAAATGTGAAATACAATATTTTAACTTTTCCTATCATTTGCTCGGTTCGCAGAAAAATTGAAAGCAATCAGCTATAAACTGCCTTCTGATTTCTAGCCTGTAAATTGGAAGTAATCAGCACGAACCGCCTTCTGATTTCTAGCTTGTTAGCTTTCAAGAAGCTTTATATATGTGGCTTTACACTGATCAAAGTTAGCAATTTTAGCACCCGATAGCATGAAAATTTTATGCTTGCATCTACTGAACTTGTTCAATTAAGTATTCAAATAGCCACTCGGCACACAGCAGAGTGGGATCCATTAAATTCCGTAATGCATGGGGCAACCAAAAGAAATCCATAAATTAGCCTTGCTATACTTCTAGAGGGTATTCAGTTCATCTTTGTTTGGATACATAAAAGGAGAAAGACGACTTAAACTCATACCTAAGCTTTCTGAATGGCGGCTATCATCAATTAGCAAGACTCTATAGCTGTCTCCACTCCCAACACCTCTCTTATCCCTTAGTCGTCCGATATCCCCTCCTGTTTCGACAAAGAGGAATCCAAGTAAGAAATCCAAAATCTAGCACTATAATCCACCGCAACTTTCATGGGTGCTAGCTATTAAAGGAAAACTAGAAAAAACTGCATCAGTTAAACCAAGAACGAAAAAAAGTTCCAAGCAACAGTGTCAGCAAGAATGGAGAGTAAATTAAAACATTCTTATATAGACAAGAACAACAAAATTTAATGCTTCCTTCCCAAACAAACGAAGAGGGGGTAAACAACTGTTACTGGAAAATCCCGATAAAAGTGCATCATTCGTAGGAAAAAAACAAAAAACCCGCCAAATGTTGTCAACAAATATGATCTCCTTTCATGCATTCCTTGTCATAAAACATGGGAACATAAAGAAAGGAAAAGATAGATACCTTCGAGAACTTGAGACGAAGGATCGAACTGAGATTGATCAAAAGCGGGGCGTTCCAAGACGCCAGGACCTCCCTTGGTAAAGGAAGCCTTGACAGTGAGACCCGTAGACATGGTAATTACTCTTTTTTGTGGGAAATTTGCCTTGAAGTTGCGAGTGAAAATTGAACCCTCATCGTTGTTGAACTGAACAAGCTGCTGGGTTGTAGACGAAAACCATGTTGTTGATGCTGCTGTTAACACTGCCATTATCCTTGTTCTGTTTGTTCTCCTATAAGGAAATCTTGTAGCTGTGCTAGAGAATCTAAAGAAAGAAGACGAGGCAGATGGATCTGAATGGCTTTGGAGCTCTGTCTATGGCTATAATAAACCCTGGGTGGTCGTTTATCCACCGGCTCCCATGGTAGAATTGTCTTTTACTGAGGAGATATTTGTCTGGCGGGTGCATCTGTGGCTGGGCTCTTCCGCTATCGAATTATATTTTTATTTTTTTGGTAAAATAAATTTTTATAAAAACTTACGTGATTAATTCTCAAACTCATTATATAGTTTATAAATAAAACATCACAAAAATAACAAATATATACATAAAAATCAAATCCAAATGCTAGAAGAAGAAAACAAATCATTCAGCCACGACCTCAAGTGCCTATCGAATTATTACTCATCCATGTTGTTTGTTGTTGTTACTCTTATTATAATTATAATTATAATCTTTATTTGTTTAATTACTGTTCCTACAATCTTTTCTTCCTCTTGTTTTAAATTTCTTATCCCTTGATCCCTTTTTCTTAAAAAAAAAATTCAGCAACACACCGGGCGTTGAAAAGGGAGTGGCTGGGATTCAACTTTCAATTTGGGCCGCATCTCTTGTGAGAATTTCTAGAGCCTTCCTTTTGTCGGTTCTAAGAAGATTTTAGACGCATAGATTCCTGGTGGCACCGAGATGGCCATCCCTTGTGGTGACAGCAACGGAGGTATTTGTGGTGTTAAAATACTAGCAAATTTTAAAGGATATTTTAATTCATCAGTTTTTAAATTTATTTTCTGATAATTATAGGTTTAATTATTTTAAATATACTAAAATTTACATAATTATTAATTTTAAAATTCATAAAATTAATTAAAATATATATAAACTAATCTACATATCTACATTAATAAAATAAAAATACCAGCAAAAATTGTACAAGTTCTATCCTTCAAATAAATTGATAAATTCAGGCCAGTTAATGCCTACAGCCAAAAAATTGTCGAGCAACAATATATATAAAATGGATATTGTAACTATTTAGCAGGTAATATAGTGGTAAAAGTTTGGGATTAAAAAATTTATTTTTCCTGTAATTTTAAATTTACTTTTTTTTATTATTAATATAATTACTGAAAAATTATATAATTATTAATTTTAAAAATTATAGAATTAATAAGATAAATAAAGCTAATACTGAGCTCGACATTAAAAGAAAAGAAAAGAAAAAAGTGGATGTCGTACAGGATGCGCGAAGATACAAAAATAGAGGGGTTTTTACTCAGGGTGCTGGTAGCGTGGAAATTGTGAATGCATAGCTAGCTCAGTGCGCCCCAGGCTGAGACGAGGTTTATGGGCTACCCCTTGCAAGTCCACGAAAAGGGAAAGGACCGCTTTTTAATTTTCTGATTTTGCTCCTTTAAAAGAAAAAAAAATCATTTTCCAGCATAAAGTAATTACCGAGAATAAGTCAAAAAAAAAAAGTTTGCAGTTAACTTTTAAATAGCATCGACTCAAAGGAAAATAGTTCGGTTCCGTTAAAAAAAAGAGAGAATATTTCCCTTGGTTTTGTCTGTTCACATTGTTAGACAAAACCATCGCTTGATAATTTTAACAACCACTCCTACTTCCCTGTTACTCCCAGCAAAAAACAATTATATACATGTTAATTATTTTTAAAATATTTTTATTTTAAAATATATTAAAATAACATCTTTTTATTTTTTAAAAAAATATAAAAAAAATTAAAAACCAAATGATTTAAAATAAAAAAAAATATTTTTTCACAATCACACATTTTAAGGTACAAAAATAAAAAATCTCTTCAACTAATCACCATTTATCATAAGCCACCAATAACTTTTTTTTACCGATACAACTATCATTTCATATCATTCTATAATAAATCTTCAATGTGAAAGCCACGCCAATAAGATGTTGGTGTATTATTAAAATACTATTATATTTTTATATAAAAAAATTAATATTTAGAAAACACATTTATTAAAAGAGGCAGTTACAAGCCCTGAACAAAACTTATCTTGTTATTTAAAAAAATACGAGAATACTTGGATGGAAAAAAAAAAACCAAAACCACTCATTATTATTACGAATACTGGTATAATCATCAGCTCAACATCATTTTTATAATTATTGTTATTAGGAGTGTGTATTTTTAGCTTGGTTTAATTTTGGTTTCAAATAAATAATCAAATTAAAAATATATTTTTTCAAGTTCTGGAACTGAACCGATCAAAAATCAGTTCGAACCGACTATGTTTGGTTTGGTTTTTTTTTCCTTCCAAACCATTGAAATCGGTTTGTTTTATTTCTATTTTTATAGCTTCGTGCTTACAAGAGAAATTCTAGCTTTCTTAACAAGTTAAACCAGTTAGGAATATTTAAAAATCCAACCCTAATTTTTTTTTGTTAGATTCTTGCTCAAAAATTAATCTTTGCACAAAAAATACATAAATAAAAAGAAAGAAAAGAAGTCATTTAACTAGGAAAAAAAATTAAGATCGAAAGATATTTATTATTTAAATGTAAAACGAAAACAATCAGAAACTAATTACAAAATTTTATATAGATCCACGCCATCTATTAACTGTGTAGTGTTTTTATATGTTTCTTCAATAAATAACTAAATTGATGTCCAGTTGTTGTCTTTATAAGACCAGCATCAAGAAAAAACTTTTCATTGGTTTGACATAACAATCCTTTTCAATTATATAGGTATGAAAAATTATATGGCAACTACAAAGTTAAAAAAAAAAAAGATAAAGAGAGGCATGCTTGAACTAAAAAAATTAAAATTAAGTGAAAAAAGGTGTGCCGAGCGCATAGATAAGCGCAAAGAAGTAGGAGCTTAGTAATTTTTAAAAAATGCAGGATATGAATTCTAGAGCACAAAGAAAAATGAGAAAGAAAAAAGAATGGGAGATGCAGAGAGCAGATCAAGAGGAGGGGATGGTTGTTTTAAAAATGTTGCTTTAGATTCAGGGTTGCGAAAATATATTTTTTTAAATACTGGCTTGATTGAACCAGTTTAATTCGATTCAATCAGTTTCAAGCTTTAAAAATAAAACCAAACTGAACCAGATTTTTTTCATGATTTTTCAATTGATCAATTTAATTTTTTTATTTAGTTTTTTTTAGTTTAATTGATTATTCTGTTTTTTTCTCACTCCACTACTCTAGTTATTATCATTGTTTTCATCATAACCAATTATCGTATCGTTGTCATGGCATCACCATTGCTCACCATTTAGAGTGTGTTTGATAGTATGGTAGTGGTTGCTTTTTAAATAATTTTTTATGCCGAAATGCATGTTAATGATATTTTTTTATTTTTAAAAAATTATTTTTAACACCACTACATTAAAACAATCCAAAACATACAAACCGTATTAAATTCTAATAAAAATAAAAAAAATATTTTTAAATTTTTTAAAAATACAAGTTGAATAATGTTCTCCAACGCTAACTTACCAATATTATCACATTCCATCATCTTATTATTGCAACATGCCATCATTCCACGTACTTTCTAGCCCCACTATTATTCCTACATCATTTTTTTATTGAGATATTTTTAAAAATTAATATAAAAATTAAATTGTTTTGATAGGATACCAATATTTAAAAGAAAAAAAATTAGTGAAACAACACACTCTAACTTACCGCGCAACACTTGTGATTAAATTTACACGGACTAAGCTTCTTGTTTGCTTGAAATTCCAAAGAATTGAAGCATACTCTGTTCGTGGAACTTTTTCTCCACTATCCATACCACTCATGAACACCTGCTTCCAGTCCGGCTCGTCAACTAGCATAGTTTCTTGTTCCCGAGTTTGAACATTGAGATCATCCAACGAAGAAGGTGAATCTTTCTTAAATATTTTTTCTTCAATTTCCAGGCCAGGAAGTTCCCCAATAGAATTGTCGAGGTTTGTAGTTTTATGGGGTTGACTTGAATTTTGCCCATGTTCTTTTATCTCTTCCTCTTCTTACTGATTCTCAATGAAGTTCATATAACCATCCTAGCATTCATTTTTTTCATCCTATTCTTTTAGATTTGCTAACCAACTGACTTCTGCAGAAGTTTCCTTCCCTTTATGGGAAGAACATCCATGAAGCCCTAAGATCATGGCGTGGCTTCTGATTTTGCTGTTCCCGGTACCATAATTTTAATAGTTTTTTAAAGTATTTGTTACTTAAAAATATATTAAAATATTTTTTTTATTTTTTAAATGTTATTTTTTGGTGTCAATATATCAATATAATCTAAATATATATATATAAAAAAATTTTGAAAAACATTTTTAAAATATTAAAATAAATAAGATTTAAAATATTGACCAGAAACTTCTGAGATGCTGTTTTGTCTTCACGTTATGCGGGTTAAAAATGCTATTATTTAATTATCACGGTTGATAGTTAATTTCAGATCACCACAATAATGATTAAATATTATAATTAATCGCATCAAAGAGCTTGGTTTAACGGTGGAAGGGGCTTGTCTCTTTCCACTGTACCTGGGTTCGAGCCCTGACGTATACGCCTGTCATCTTCGTGGTGTCTTACCTGTCTACTGGGTTTGCAGGATATCCAGTGAGCCGTGGGGATTAGTCGTGATGCGTGCAAGCTGGCTCGGACATCCCATATAAATAAAATAAATAAATATCATAATTAATTGTGATGGTTCAAATATAAATATAAAAGTTAAAAGCTTGTTACTTCAATACATTTTTTGCTGCAGGGTTGATTCACTTTTTTTTTTAATTCATGTGAAAATTGCCAAATTCATCCTTATCATTATTTTCACAATCATTATCTNTTTTTTTAATTTAAATAAAATATTTTAGTTTGAAAGTATTTTATATATCCTTTTCAGATTATATATATAACAAACATAATAAAAATCCAAAATAAATTAATTATAAATTATATAATACAAACATAATGCCATACAAATATAATTTTAAAATTTAAAATATTTCTAAATAGTTAAAATTAAATAAATCTTTAACTTAAAGTAATTTAATTTAAACAATATATCAAAATATTATAAAAATTAAATATTTTTTTAACATAAATATTTTAAATATAAAATTAGATCAATATTATTAAAATTAATAGGATCTAAAGCATTTTTTATTTTGCTTAAATTCCTACAAAATATAAATATGAAAAAAACAACATGAATATAAACTATATCTATTAGTGATAAATATAATTTTAAAAAATTAAAATCATTATTAATAAGAATAATAATAATAATTTTTAATATTGTTATTGAAAATTTTAATAAATTTTTTTATACTTGATGATTTAATTAATTAAATTAAACTAGGTTCAATTTATTTCAATAAATTTTTAAAATTAAAATAAAATATAAGAAATAAAACCGGAATATTTTGATTGAAATTTAGTTGAAAAATATAGAACAGATCAAAATTTAAAATAAAGTGAAAATTATTTTATTTTAATTTATTTTTAAAATTAATATAAAATATTTCAATCATTGCAAATAAAACAGAAAGAAATTGAGAACTTGATAAATACCATTTACAGCTTCTTCAAGCAACTATCCCATGAAAATAAATGTTTTGGGTCTACCGTTGGAGAAAATGACACCACCAACAGGCAAGAACCTCTCCTTCTCTTACCCTACTTTTTTGATAATCCCATGTCTAGCGGCTAGATTTGATGTCTTTAAGAGTGAATATGATTATTTATATCATGATTTTGTTTGCTTTTCTCCTTGGTCTCTGGAATTTGTTTTTTGATCTGTGTCGATAGCAGATTTGACCAACGAGCTATAGTGGAGATCATTGTCGATAGCAGATTTGTCCAACGAGCTATAGTGGAGTATCGTAGAACAGCTCGACAACGTTGTACGGCATTTCGAGTGATAAAGTTATCGGATAACGCATCGGAGATGGTTTCAGCAGCTGGCTGCAACACTGATTCTCTGTTAATGAGGCCTGGTAGTGCAGTCTGTTCCCTTGCCGATGGATAAATGATAATAAAAGATTCTTGAAATCGAGATGCGTTAAATAAGGGTTTCTATCGTGGATAGTCTCGGAGGAAAAGGTCAAGAACACTCACTGAAAAGTCTTTGAAATGGAGAGGATAATATGCTGCTCAGGGTTTAAATAGTTGCTGTTTTAGCGATTGAGCTTATTTTCTCTCGATTATATTCAATTTTAATCTCTATTATCTATAATTAAATCTTCTAAAAACCAGAATTTTAATGCACTAAAATCATATCAATATCAATATCGTCACTTATTTTATTATTGTTATTGAAAACCATTAAAAAAAAAATATCTCACAAAAAAACATATTTTTTAATACATCCAAGCTATTAAAAATATATTATTTTTTAATAAAATTCTTCCCTTGGAAAATATTTTTCTATAAACAAACATGTTTTTGGTTTTTTTTTAATATTTTTTATGGGGTATTTTCGCATATTGATAATAGCTTTTGAGGTTGTTTGTTTATCTTATTTTATAAAATATTTAATTTTTTAATTTTAAATTATTTTTTAAATATTTTTAATTTATCTTGATCTACTAATATTAAATATAATTTTTTAAAAATAAAACAATATTATTTTAATATTTTTTTAAAATAAAAAAATCTTAAAAAATAACCTGTAACACAATATTAAGGGTTTAATTCCGAAGAATCAACTTCTTCACCCTTCGCAGGAGATAATCAAGTTAACCTTCATTGTCACTTTGCTCTGACTGAACCGAGGGCTTAAAGTGTAATTTTACTGTCCATTTTTAATAATCCAATTGAAAGAAGAGAGAACAGAAGGAAATGGGTGCAAAATTTCTCCGGTGGGGACATCATCTCTTATTTTCGGGGCAATCCATTAATCCACTGGTATGCGATTTTTCTAATTTGATCTCTTTGAATTATTTTTTTTTTGTGCGAATCACAGATCAATCAAACAATAGTTGGAAACTGGAATTTCTTTGGGTTTTTATTTTTTTCTCTAGGGCTAAAGAATATGATAATAGTTGAGGAAAGTACACGGCGTCTACCTAAATGGATGCTAGGTGTGAGTGTAACTGCTGATAATGATGATAATAATAAGAAGAACATTACCGACGAGCCTGAAGATGAAGAAGACGAGGCAAATCTAGCAAAGAATTCAAAATTCGAAGCGAAAAGGAGAAAGAGGAACCAAGTTAAAGACAATAAAGAACTGGATGATGATACTGACAACGACGTAAACAAGAAAACAAGCAGTCGGCCTGGGAGAAAGCGAAAATCAAAAAGTAAGGCGGAGATCAAAGCTGAGTACGAGAAGGAGGAGGGGGAGGGGGAGGAGCTGACCGTTGAAGACTTAGTCAGCATTGCCGAGGAGGTGAGATGATTTATTTAATTCTTAAGATGGATGTAATGCAATGTGGCGTATCATGATTTACAAATAAAAGAAAGGTAGAAATTTTAGTTAAATGAAAGCCAACTCGGATGATAAACGGCACTGCGTGCATAGCACGATTTTCAATGCCAACAGAGACTTGCGAATTGGAATTGCCTCACCATCATATTTATTCAAGAAACAAATTTGTTGTTGAGAGGTATATCATTTACGTTGCTGTACTTGAAAATTGAAATACATTTTTTTCATCGCTCAAGCAGTGCGTTTGGTGATTCATACTAGGGTAGATTTGGAGGTTCTTACGAAATCATTCTGTTCTGATTTATTTTCAACATTATTGTGTGGAAAAATATCAAGGCGGCGTGATCTATATGCAGTATGTCAAAGCTGACGAGGATTCACGGAGAAAACAAACATCAGGCAGAGAATGTAAATTGCAAGGACAACTGCCAGCAACAGCTTTTTCTAAGAATGATTTAGAAGAGTCTTTCATTGTTCTTGATGGCAAACATATATCAGCTGGTTGTGAAACCACTTCTTATGCTTCAGCTATGAATTTAGTCAGCGAAGAAAGTCTCATTTCCTCAAGTAGGACAGGGGATCCTGCTCATGACATGTTGGATTTATTTTTGGGTCCCTTGCTTAAGAAGCCAATGGAGAAAGAGAAGAGGTCTGCATTTACTACAATGGATGCTGATTTTACCTTTGAGTTGAAAAAGAAAGGTCACGATGATTTTGGAGACGAAATGGTGCCTCCAATGAAGAAGAAGAGCAGTCTTAAAGACAAGGTATCCTTATTGCTTGACTGATTAAAGAGTCCAAAGCAGATATGTTGAGATGCTACTGTGATCCTCTCAATCTGGTTCCATCAAGCAAGCGATTTCTGGACACTTCCATCTCTTCACTTCAGATGATATTTCCCTAGGTGTGTTTTTCTGCTAATTTTTTTTTTAATTCAATTGTCAGAATGTTTTGACTGAAAATGGTAGAAACTACATAAGAATGACATATAACAGTTCCGTCCGTGTTCTGTAAACAAACGTTTTACAAGGACTATACTTCCACTAGAGCTGGTACTTGGTCTTATAGGCATGGTAAGTAGTTTTGTCTTCAATACCATGCTTCAGCAGCATAATTACCTTTCATTTTTCCTGTTAGAACACAATCCTTTTCAACATACAAATATGATTCTGCAGTAGTAGCTTGCATTTATACCACCATCTTAGCAATCCAAGAGCTTTTTGATTCTCAATGAAGTTATTGTCTAATTTATATTGTTTTTTGATCTGTAAGGATGTGATATGAATGTGATTAAATCTAGGGTTACCATGTTGTCATCCTAATATTTCTTCTCGGGCCTGTAAAAGAACACGGGATCAAAATTGTCTAGTAAAGTTCATCATAAAACATTCATGGGAATATGAGATTCCATGACAAACACAAGATTGCTTGCAATCTTAAATTCCAGGTTGCCAGGAGCTGCTTTCATTCTGTGCTTAAAAAGTAAGGTATCCTATGAAGTGCATATTTGACAATGCTGGTATTGGTACATACATCTTTCTATGAATCTAGGCCCTGCTGATGCTTACAAACATGATCTTTACAAAAAATTTACCATGTGCCAGTCTCAGTTTGTTGTGTCTGGTATACCAGTCATGTTTGTTTTGTGATTGTGGAACCCTTGGATGTTAACTTTGGCATGGCAAGATAGCTGAAAAATTACGCATGAATGTCAAGTTGACTGGTTACAATTAGCCTACAATCATTTACTTTGGTGGCACTTTTGGGATACCGATCTGAACCTGATTCAGTTGTGCGCGTGTCATTAGCACCTTGATATGTAGGTTACAGAACTATATATTTTATCTTATGTATTTTGGGCTTTGGAGAAACAATGAGAGATGGTGCATGCACAAGGGATCTCAATAGATGGTGATTTGCCTGATTTTAGAGGTGTTTTAGAGGTGAACAATTAATGTATTATTAATGCAACTGGCTACGATTTTTTCTTCTTTTGCTGATATTTTGTTGCTCGATTGACTTTCTATTGGATGCGAGGCCTAGTTCATTTTCAGTTCAGTCTTATATGAACCTGTGGGTAGGCAGTTCTTTAGATGGTCTTTGTACTGATCTGATTTCTTCTTCCTTCTTTAAGGTTTGACTACAAAGCTTGCCCCTTATAAATTTGGAGTTCTTTTTTTTTTTTTTTTGGCTTTTGTGTGAGTGTGGTCGATGTCAAGTTAAATGGTCGTTTGTAGATTAAGCTTAGAGACAAGGCTTTCTGAGGTTTTTCATCACAAAAGAAGTTAATGGCACCTAGTTGTAGCTTGATAATTTTCACTTAAAGGCTATGTTTAATTCATGTCTTCCTGATACATAAAAAATAATGGGTGGCATGATTCACGGAAAAGCATGGAGCTGGGCTGGAGCTAGGTTGGAGGAATTGATCTCTTACTTGTCATGCCTGCTGCTGAAACAAAAAGGATGTCAGGAGTCAAGGACTTGCATGAAGTGGCCTTGCGCTGGGTAAGAATTTATCTACTACTCGTCATGATTGCTGAAGGTTTTGTGGCTTCCTTTGTAGTTAAAGCTACAGCTTCCTATACGAGTCATACGTGACAAGCTTTGAAAGAGACTTCGGTGTTTGTTAATAGGTGCAACGCTGGCTGGTTTGTAAAGGCTACAAGAAGATATCGGCAGAGCCTGAAACTCATTTTCTAGGCAAAAGTTTCCCACTGATACAAATTGCTAGCTGAAGCATGTTCAAGACAATGCTATTACATGCACAGCTTCTTCTGATGCAGTCATATTTTAGTATTTTTATATTTTTGGGTTGTTTTGATGTTAAAAAAAAAGAAATATGAGAAAAAGAAAGGGCTACAGGAAACAAGATATCCATCTATTCTTCTTCGCATGTAGCCGCATAATGCAGCAGTCTCTTCACATACATGCTATAAACGACTAGATCATGCGTGTATATTTGGTGAAGAAATAGATTCATACGGTTACTAGAAATTGGTACAGTCTGTCGGCGGGAGAGAGGACATCACCAGGGAGGATCTTCAATCCAAGCAATAAAATTACTTATAGACCGGGCCGTCGATGGGCCCCTTGGCTACATGATTTTGAACAATGGGCTGTCGAACTATTTCTGAAATGGGCTTGAGTCTGTATGTCTCCGATGAACTGAAGGGTGGCAGATTTTCATTGGGCTTAACTACATCAATGCCCATACTGGCGGGATCAGACTTGACTTCTACATCAATGCCCATACTGGCGGGATCAGACTTGACTTCTATATATACATATATATATATATATATATATCCTCCTGCTTATCTATTCAGCTGCTTTGAATGCTGTGTTTTGATACCTAAAGGCTGCAGATTTTGTTAATGGATGGTATGTGTTAAAGTAGAAATCTTGGAAGGCCTATCTTATGGCCTGTTCTCTTGACGTCTTCTTGGACTTGGTTTCTGTACTCTCCGAAAGTGAATTTTCTGTATGTAGAAGGCTCTCTGCAGCTGCCTATCAACGAGTCATAAGAGGGGCATAGAAAGTAGGCGATTGAGTATCTCTCCTTCTCTCGATTTGCCATGACTTTGTGCTCCACGCTCTTGTAGATATCATTGCTCCATGCCTGATATTCACATTTACAGAGGACAAATCAACAATCAATTAAAAAAATAATCAGATTCTTACTTTATGGTATTCTAGGAGTTTAAATTCAATAACTAGGTTTGACTTGCCCAAGTCGGACAAAGATTAAATGCCAAAATACGATGTGCTGTCTGGTAGCTCAAGGATAGGGTTGATGCACAATTATAATAACAATTTCAGAATATTATCGTTGTTCTGAGTCTTCACGTCCACGTCCACGAACAAAAGCAGGCAATAAAGGATTTTTTAATTAGTTAGTTGGGACACTTCGTCTAATTCTAGCTTGAAACGCAGGCTAATGAATACTGAAAATAGAAATTTAATCTTACCTGGGAAAGATCTCCGATGTTGACTATAAGAGCATCTGGATTGGGTTTTACAGCCACCCATTTTGAATCTTTCATGAGTTGGAGTCCTCCCACTTCATCTTGAGAGAGGATTGTTAGATAATCACTATCAGTGTGGGGCACCAAGCCAGAAATCTCTGATGATATTGGACAGGCTGGGTAACGATTCAACCTAAGAAAGCAATTGCTTTCTTGACAAGTGCTCTCAAACACTCCTCTTGGGTGGCCTAAGTTTTCCGCTAGGACCCCAGCCAGTAACCTTGCTAGCTTTGACATTGCTGCTGCAAATTCCACCATCACTTCCCTGTTGATACAGCTCATCAAATTGATTAGAGTCTAGCTACCATATAATAACACAGGCATCTTAGAAGAAAGGGTGACTTCAATGACTGTTAGGACGGCTTCCGAAGCTAATCAAGATATTTATATTTTTATCGCCTGATCATGTTGTGGTTAGTTACAAAATATGACGATTGTGGACTAGAACATGGTGCCTGGGGTTGTAACACTAAAGAGTATTATGAAGTTATTTTCATGATCCCACGAGGAAAATAGTGCATGAAACTCCATTAGACTCGAGATTGAATTGAAATCAAGTGTTAAAGTTTTGGTGACTGTCTTTTGAAAAAAAAAAAAAAAACAATGAAAGGAGCCAGTCAAGAACGTGGATTTTGCAAGTTATGAGTTGTGCTGTTCTAGTTAATTTCTAGAGGCAAACTGGTGGAGAGAGACCAAATTGGAACATGGTGAAAATAGAGAAGCACCTTAAAGAGCTAAACTCCCCAAAGCAAGCTTGCTCAAAAACTTTTGAGATAGGAATGTGGAAAGCTTCAGACCAGGAGAATTGCTTTGGACAAGTAGCTGTTGGAGTTCCCCATCTATAAGAGTTGTTCAAAATCCCACTGGTCACCTTTTTATCAAAAGGTGTTTGGAACAGCTTCACTTGTTCCCTCCTCATATTCCGAAGCAGCTCAGGGCTTATACCATGGTTCACTACTTGGAAGAATCCCCACTCTGACGAAGCTCTGCATATAGCGTCAGCACAAGCTAGCCGCACCTTTTCGTTGGTGCTACTTAGACAACTGAGGTCGATCAATGGGAGTTGGCAATATTCTTCCATGAGAACAATACCATCTGGGAGGTCATTGCGTTCGGGTGTAGGAATCTGAGGTGGGAGGCGTGAAAGCTCTCCATAATGGTGAAGAAGAGGTGGGCATGAATCAATCATACTTACTGGTTGGCTAGTAGGATCGTGCATGATGGGATTCAAAGATGGCAAGTGCTTTTATATAGATTTCAAGGGGGAAGGAATTGATGAGGACAAGGAACACGGAGGAAATAACAAGAGGGGAGCTCCAGAATTGTGACAGTTGTCACAAAGGGAGGATTTTCACTCTGGAATTGTGAAAGACAGAGAGGGAGAGACCAAGTCTTAACAAGGATACTGTAAAAACAATGTTTGATGAACAGCCAGAAATGAGAAAGCTTAACAGCGGGAGTGGGAGATGACAATATGAACGGAAACCAAACCTACCTTGTCTCTGTCCCTCTCTTGACTTTGTTGAAAAATGTTTATTTAATTAATTTGTAGGGGCCTTTCCTGTTAGATTGCCGAAGTTTTTCTTTTCCAATTGACCAAGAGCAGTGAAGGTAGACTATTCTTCATATACTTCGACCTTTTTGTTTTGTTTTGTTTTGTTGTTTTTTTATGTACCTTGCCAAATTCTTCCTAAATCCAAGTCCACTAGTAAAAGAAGAAACGCCAGAATTGTCTTAGAGTTGCATTCCCAACTCCTTTCCGATAAGGGGAGGGAAAGGGCTCATCAAATCTAGCTAATTAGCCTATTCTTTTGGCCCCAGCAATTAGCAGGAGGAGCTGGCCTTGAATCCGCAGGTCTTGCATTGCACATGCCTCGCCTAGTTAGAAGCAATTGTCTGGCTCCTCGAGCGTGTCGTCGTGTGTACAAGAAGTCGTTCATGACTCTCTCCCACACATGTTTGTGTGTTTGCTTGCATACAAGGGCGAGAGAGAGCATCAAGGCTTACTTTACTGCCTAAAAGATTATACAAAAAAAAAGGACAAACTCCGTTTCCACAGTTTTTGCTTGGTTTCACATTTACTGGTCGAAACAGGATCTTGGTTATGAATAAATAATGTATAATTTTATTTTATTTTGGTTCAAAAGTATTATTTTAAAAAATAATTTTTATTTATTTATTTTTAGATTATTTTGAGGTGTAGATATTAAAAATATATATTTTTTTAAATTAAAAAATATTATTTTAATATATTTTCTTAAAAAAAAAATTTTAAAACATAAATCAAAACTGTACTTTAAAAAAACCCCGCAGCTCGAGAATCAAAAAGATTCTCTAGTCTTGCCACTGTTTACGCTTTTAACATGAGGCATGGCATTCGAAAAATGAAGGCAGGCAGGCAGGCAGGCAGACTTATTCAAAATCCACCGACAAAAAAACAAAAAGCGGCAAAGCAAGCAGCCGAGAGCTAAAATGGAATCGACGACAATGTTGATTTGATTGTATGGCTGCTTCCCTCCCAAGTCTTCATGTCAGCGCTCTCTCTGTGTGTGTTCCTAAATTTTTTAGTCGGCAATACCACTAAAAATCTTATTATTATTCCGTCACAGTTTTTTATCTAAAATTTCCGACATAAATTATTATTTTTAGGTCATTGTTTTCGTTGCTGAATCACGAAATATTTTTAATTTTTTCTTTATTTATTTAGTAGTGGATCTTATTATGCTATGAGAGGGACCCTAAATATACCAAAACAACCTTCAAATTCAGGTCATTTATTTGAATATTTTTTTAAAAAGCTCTCCTGTCCTTGTTTCCGTCCCTCAATTAATTTCTTTTTCATGTTTTTTTTTAATCAAATTATATGTTTTTATGATGCTTATCAAGTTATGAAAAGACTTCTTTATGGGGGAAAAAAACCCTTGAAGAACTCAAATAAATAAAAATAAAGTTATATAAGAAATTAAGTTCAATTAATCCGAAGCTCAAAGTGATTTTGGATAATTTAATCTCTGGCTAACACCCTAAACTATTAAAGCATTTTACATGTAAGAGGTAATCCTCTCAAGTCAATTTATATATATATATATATATCGCAACATAATTACATAAAATGTTTCTGTGTTATCATAGTGTAATACCTCTTGTTTATTGTCTCTTTGCTTAATTAATTAATGAAATTTAAATTTTAAATAAGAGTGGATGAAGGAGATTTTAAAAAATCCAGCAATTGGATGATGAAATCTTTACACATCCCTTAATTTTAATATTTATCTTGACCAGATGTGAAAGATGCAATTTAATTTAATATTAATGGTGGAAAGCTTATAAGAGGACATTACTAAGAAATTTAAAAAATAAAAATAAAATTCCCATGCATCCTCGCCACGCCACTAGAGCTTAAGTAAACACCAAGGAGCAACAGAGGAGTCTCGTGGGATCGTTAACCGAACAGTCAGGAATATGGTTATCAAACTTGGTTCTGGATTGACCCGGCTTGGGGTTGATTTGATTAAAGGATTGGGAGTTGAATTTTATGAGTTAACTTGAATTAACTAGAAATTTTTTTAATTTTTTTTAAATATTTAATATTTTTTATAAAAAAATTAAAGAAAAAATTCATATGAATATAAGTTATATATATATATGTTGTAAATAATAAATGTCAAAAGAATATTTTAATTTTTTTTATTCCATATTAAAAAGCTACTATATTATACTTTTAAGTTGAAGTATTTAAATCAAAATTTTTTTATTTCATATTAAAAAAACATAATTTTTTTTTCTTGTGAACATAATATATATATATATATTAAATGATTTCAAATCCCACATTTAAAAGATATTATATTATTTTTTTAAGTTAAAGTTTTTAAACTAATTTTTTTTTATCCTACATTTAGAAAACATAATTTTTTTCTTATCACAAAATGGTTTCAAATCTCATATTAAAAAAATAATTTTTTTAAGAATGTAGAGTATATATATTAAGAGGTTTCAAATTTCATATTGAAAAAACACAATATTTTTTCTAAAAATATAAAATATATATATTAAAGGATTTCAAATTTCACATTAAAAAAATAAAATATTTTTATAATATTTATATAATGAGCTTTAAAAAATATTAATAACTGACTACAAAAATATAAAAAAAACAAGAAAAAAATCATATTTTAAAAAATAAATAAGTCTCAGTGGGATTTACCTGAAATACTTGAGTCATAAATTAACCTACCAAATCAATTAGATTTAACTGAATAATTGCCTAAATAATTGCACTAGCAGTTTTTTGGCAAATCCTAATCAATCCAACCACTAAATTAACTATTTTCAAGAGATTTAAAAGGATAATTATTAGGATATTTTCTCTTTTTTTCCAACAAAATCAAGGTGGTTGAAAAATGTAACAAATGTTTTTTAACCTTCAAATTAGTTAATGTCTTCATATTGTTCTCTCATCGGGCTGATAGACCATCTTTAGCAATGTCTTTTTGATTAAATGTTTCAAGTTTTTTTTTTTTGAGCTTTGTGTTGAACTTTAAATGATGAGTATTTTTTTAAAATTAATTTTTTTTTAAGAAAAAACACACTAGGCTATATTTCCTCTTAAAGGTGAAATTACTTTGTGCAAGAATGAAAGTATGTCAATGTATTAATTTATCAAGAAAAGTACGTCAACACTTTTTTTATATAAAAATGTCCCCAAATAAATAAATAAATAAATTCATGATATTCAAAGCCTGAACTGAACACTCAAGAAAAATAGAAGAATAAAAAGGACATATATAAAACATACACCAACTCTGTTTCACAAAAGCAGAATTGAGACCCGGGGATTGAGAAAGAAAAGCTTTAATTATGAATTAATAAGATGATTATATTTCCAAATTCAAAAAAGGAATAATAAAACATGAGAGCACACATGTGTTGTGGTACATAGGAGAACCAGACATCGACAAGGGGAGACTCTGCAATATGCATGGAAGAACAGGTTCCATATTGCTCGCAAAAAATAAAATTAAATAGCCATATGATGAGCAAACATGCAACGTCGGCTGCACGATTCTCCCAGGCTAAAAGAGACATGTGATCGACATTGTGCCGCCCAGAAGAGCCCTGAATGTAACCGTGCGACGTGGTGTGCGCTGGGCTGCCGACCATATACGTTGTGTTTTCTTTTCTAGTCGACACGTGCGAGCCATGTCTTAATAAAGCTTATTTCTTCATTTAATTGCAGGATTAACATGGTCTTATTAGCCTAACTAATATGATTATTCCATAAACTGATTAGGTATATTAATTGCAGCATGTTTGTTCTTTTTTTTAAGAAAAAAACTTTATTTTAAAATATTTTTATATTGTTTTGATATGATGATCAGAAATAGATTTTTAAAAAATAATTTATGTAGTAATAACACACACAACATTACATTACGTGAAGTGAAATAATATGGATCATAAAATTAAGTTTCAAAATCCTACTAAAATGTTTCCACAAGGCCTTAACATTAACTAAATGAAAATGGGTTGAGGCTTGACCAAAAGGGCGAGAGACCGTCTTCCCAAGGCATTCAAACGGATTTGATAATTACAATAAATAAAATGAAATGATGTCCACGCTTGAATTGTTTGCATGTGCATATAATTCATATGGTAAAGCTACAAAAATAAGACGTTGGATGTGAACCTTTTGTGCTTGGAAGAGCATGCGACTGCCGTTTTGAACCAAATTTTGTTTCTTACTTGTAACTAAAAAATGATATTCGCCATTCGAGACAGACAAGATAAGCCTATAAGATTCACAGAACTCAGAGTTTATTACACCCTTCTTTGCTTTATTGGACAAGTTGCCTTCTCATTAGGGGAATATGGAACTTTCTAGCCTATTTTTCACGACAGGGATCAAAGTCAACGGAGATGCTCCATTAAATTGACTGTCACTACACTTATAGTTGATGTGACCAGGAAATTCCCTTTTTCCTTGGTGGCAAGTTGGTAATTTTGGAATCGTGTCTATCTGGGTGTACTCAATTTGTATTTAAATTTAAACAATCTTTTTAATGGGCGCATGTATTGTGAAGGGTTCGTGTTCATCCATTGTATTGTGAATGCACTGGGGAGATTGATTTAATGGATTTAGAACAATGTCCATTAAAAAAAAATCATTTTCTTTCCCAGTAAGCTGACCCAAAACGACTCGTATTCTTTGTATTGTTCAAATTTAACCATTTTAACATTATTAACGATATTGTAGTGCGACGGACATCCTTCGTCCACTATAAATATTAATTTATTGATGATGTAGTGCGACGGGCTTCCTCCGTCAACTATAAATATTATTTTGCTGACACTGTGAGGGGATCTAGGGTTTTTTTTATCTTCGATCTTCTGATCTTTGGATCCTTTGCTGACTTTCTAATATTTTGCTGATCAAAGTGTTTGTAAAAATGTTCTTTTTGTTTGGTAATGGATAGAAAATATATATATATATATTATTTTTATTTCAATCTCAATATATTAAACGATATAAAAATAGTTCAAAAAGTAATTTAAAGAAAGACATTAAAAAAAAAAACAGTAGAACATCGACGCAAAACACTTCCTTAGACTTTAACCACTGATCACCTGAGATGCTTCTCATTGGCGCTTTACTAGCACGGCCTGCTCTTCCTTCCACGCTTCTTTTATACTTTCATCCATTCTTTTTCATTCATGGATTGTAGCTTTTACAAGTTACAATGCTCGCTTTCAGCATCTCCTCCCTGACTAATTATTTGACATGTTTCCAAGAACATTAACACGCAATATCAAGTTACTATTTCATAAAATATTTTATGAATTTTCTTATCCAATATAGGATTTCTTGTTTAGTGAGATTAATTTCCTGTGTAATATGAATTATTTTTGTGCAAAAAACATTTGTAGAGTTTGTGAAACCTATATATATCTATATAGAGAATAGCAGAATATGAGAGGTTTGACTTTCGTTTCCAAGAAGAGAAGCCTGCTATAAAGAGAATTAAAGGCTAGAATATATAGCTGTCGAAACGAATATTCGAGATTTTTTTTTTATCTGCAGTAGCTATAGCCTTTGAAAAGCTTTAGGATGGAATGATCAGAGGAGTTTTATTGAGGGGTTTAATTTTCTTTAGTTTTTTTTCAAAAAATTTAAGGTGTTACTGTTTATGCTTTATTTTGTGTGGGTTTACAGCAGCAATTATCAGAAGAATTGTGGAAGAAAGGAGGGAGATCAAGGGAGTGGTTTGTGAGATTACGGTGTTTTCCACCATAACATTACCCCATTTCTGCGGAAAAAGAAGCAAAATCTTGAAAATAATTATGGCTGTAATCTCTTGCATGCCTCCCCATACAGAGTATGGGACCTTTTGGGGGTCGAAAGGGACACCATTTGTTTCTGATTGACATGATGATTCCAGTCATGTGAGCAAAAGAAAAGACTAACAATCATTTCCAATTTGTATTTTTTTCGTGTATACATGTTTAATAATGATTCGAAATTGTTCAACCATGCGCTCCAGGAAGGAAAAATAAAATAAAAATTCCAAGGAAATCCTTGGAAAAACTTCGTTTTCCATGAAATATACCTAACAATATATGCTGTTGTTGTCTGTGGAACATTTTTTTATTTTGTAGTAATTGATTTTAAAAGTATTTTTTATTTAGAAATATATTAAAATAATATTTTATTATTAATTTTTAAAATTTATTTTTAAATCATCACATCAAAAAATTCAAATTTGGTTCGAAAACATATAAAATAAATATTTTTTTGATTAACAGTATTTTGGCTACAATGACAGCGACAGTTCATGGCTGCTCTGCTCGGTACGTGCAGAATTTTCGAAAAAAATTCTTATAATTTATAGCTCAAGTGGCTATACTTTAAGTCTTCAGGTTCATTTCTCATATTTTGCACCTGCTGGCACCTGAGCCCATGCAGAGCTGCGGACTCTGCTAACCAGAGGCGATGTTGGCAGTACAAAACAAAGAAAACAAGCTTTTGGCAGTACAAAACAAAGAACACAAGCTTTAGGCTTGTGGGCGTCCTTCAAAGCCGAAAGTCCAACGTCTATCAGGACGAGTGATATGAGCTTTAGGCTTGTGGGCGTCCTTCAAAGCCGAAAGTCCAACGTCTATCAGGACGAGTGATATGCTTGTAGCGAAAATTATATTGGACAAAAGGGAAAAAAGAGAGGAAACAGGGGGAGAGAGGTAGGATATGCTTGCAGAAGAAGGGGGTGTTAGGTTGGTTGCCATTAATGTGCAACAACCATTTGATATTGCATCAATCATGTGTATTCATACAAGATGTCAAAGGTTGGCAGCCACCATTGTTGAAGAAGAGTTGGAGTTGGCAGCCACCTTTGTTGAAGAAAAGCCTCCATGAATGCCTATAAATAGAGGCATATGTTAGAGAGCAAAAAGAGAGAAGAGAATTGTGAGAATGTGAAGAGAGTAGAGAGGAAGAGAGAGCTGCAATGGCAGCAAAGAGAGGGTTGGGAGTAGAGTAGAATGAAGTTATCATTCCCCTCCATGTATTTGTTTTGTATTCTTTCTCTATCTCTAAATATATTGACTTCTCCCGTGGATGTAGGCGGTTTTGCCGAACCACGTTAAATATTGTGTCAGTGTGCTTGGCCTCCTATGAGCAAGTATCAGAACATCACCGGTCGGATTCCCCATCAATTGGTATCAGAGCACATGGTTTTAACGTGATGTTTGATTTTGCTCAAAAATGAAAGTTGTCAAAATTGTGTTTTGACCATAGCATTGTGTAGAGGAGGAAGAGACGAAGCCACTGGTGAAAACCGCATCGAAATCGGACGTCGGAAACCGTCGCACGCGCCGGCGGGGTTGATTGTCCACGTCATCAGCCACGCAGCAGTTCTGCACAGTCATCAGACACGTCACCTGACATATCAGCACTCTGACTAGTCAAACTGCCACATCATTAAGCACATCAGCAGTTCTGCACAGTCATCAGACACGTCACCTGACACATTAGCACTCTGACCAGTCAAACTGCCACGTCAGATTTGGCTGACCTATATGTCCTACGTGGATGACACGTCATTATAGCCATGTCAGCTCCCTAGATTTTGATCCTGTGTGGCAGAGTCTACATGCAACCGGTTCTGAGATTGAATCTGGGCCATTAAACAGGCCAAAATTGTTTTGATCAAATCTTAGCCGTCTGAAGTGCGATTTGGACGATTTCAGACTTGTTTCCAGCTAATTTGATCGTTCCGAATGCAATGGTACGGTCCGATCATTGAGATTGAGATTAGAAATGGCAGTGATGAATGATTAAAGAGAGATTGCCCGATTAGGAGGCATCTGATGGTTATCATGGTGGTCGATGGAGCTGAAGAAAAAGAAAAAGAAAACACACATGTTTGCCTAATTACATGTGTTGAACTATTATGTGGGGAATTTTTAATTGCCTTAAGGGAAGGCAAAATTGGGGGCACTCTGGACACCCGATCGTGGACAATTTCGAGGTGGAGAGTGAAATTTGATGAAGACCAATCTTGACGAATCTGAGCACTGGTAGTCTCACCAGATGTTGAGAAATCAGGTATAAAACAAGGATACCCCAGATCACTTGTAAAGAAATGCCGCGACAAGGCTAGCAAATGGTTGTATATACGGAAAGACAGTACGATGGATAGATATGGCCTAAGAAGTTCTGTCTAGGAGATTGGGTTTTAAGCGGGACCGTTGTGACCCCTCCAATCTTTCCTGGGAACTTGCTTAGTGGAAGGATTATCTATACGGTACTATTTTCGTATATGTGACAGTTTGTTATGAAACTGTTGAAGACTAGCAAGATGACGACATAAAGGAACAGTTGGGTTCCGTATGATCAAGGATTTGATGGAGTGATGATTTCTCCAACAAAGTTAGATTCGGTGACTGTAATTTCTCGAGGGGAGAATTGATGAAGACCCTGATAATGGAAGAGAAATACAGCATGAGCTGCTGTCAAACATAAGCAAGGAATAGGGAGAAATCTGGAGAACCAAAATTGCACGAGAGCACACGAAGATTGTGTAGGAGTACCCGGAGGATCCAACGAGGTACTGTAATGAGACAACAGGTGCAAGGAAAAGAAGAGTTCCCAGATGAAGCTCAAAGCAGAGACTGTATGAAAAAGTTGTACAACAAGAAGTCTCTTGTGCTCTTGATAAAGGCAACAAACAAGGACCTTTCAATGCATGTAAAGATGGAAGGGTGAGCTGTTGCAGATGCACCTAATTGAGGGGGTGCAAACGCCTATGATAAAAGGCGACCGCCTATGATAAAAGGCGAAGACACCAAAGGGAGTTGGTGTGTGTGGAGCTGTTAAGCAGAAAAGGCGTAGAAGCTCCAAACATAGAAATTGAGGTGGAGGATTGCGAGGAGTATACCACAACTTTCTCTTTCTATGTAATTAGTGGCAGTGATCTCTCCCATAGTCCACATGGTGGTAGAGAATTTATGGAGCCACTTTGAAGCATCTCAGTTGAAGAAGGATGCGACCGCCTATAAAAGGTGAAGACACCTTAAAGAGAAGGTGTGAGGGCTATGAGATGAGCCTATGATTAGACCGCCGCATGACGACGAGCGGAGACACCTCGGGAGAAGGTGTAAGGGCCGTGAAAAGAGCCCAGTTCAGAACGCCCCAGAGCCAATGTGATGGCCAGGTATGAGTGGACAAATGGATAGCCAATGAAAGGGCTATGATGAGTATGGAGATAAATGCAGGATTGACTTTCATGGATATTGCCCCCATGCTAAAGATCAATGAGCTAGAAGACATTTGCCTTGGACAATAAGTGGATGACTTGTGGAGCATTAAGACGCGGCTGCTATGAAGGTGCAGAAGGGCATGCGCAGGTTCCGGGAACAAGTTGACTCTTGTCAAGGTGGTGGGCTCGGTAATGGCATTGTAATACTCAGAGTATGAAGACAGATATGGATCAACCTTTTATGGGCTGCCCCCATGGTTAAAGATGGAAAGCTACCTGGACTCTTGAGACTAAGAGTAGGAGACTCATGGAGAAGTAAGGCGTGGTTTCTAGGGTGAAACAGAGGACAGGCGCAACTCCTGGATGAGTAAACTCTTGGAAGAGTGGTGAGCTTGTGATCATATTGAAATACTCAAATAATGACTGTTGCACTTGAAATATCCGTTTGAGGGGGTGTTGTAAGCCTTGATGTGAGGCTTGATGAATCATTCCGGACCGAGCACGCTCGAAGGGGAATGTTGTTCCAGAGACAAGCGTTAACACTATTCAGATGTGATGTGGCAGACCATCTGGTTATAGTGATCCTTTTGTGTGAGAAAAGGTGTGCTTAGGTTACTCTGATGATTGAAAGGTTTGGTGAGTACCTATAAACTTGGCCAAAGATGCTCTCAAAATGAAAAGCTTGGAAGAGCTGCAAGATGCAAGCTTGTGTTGAAGAAGAAAGAGGACAGTTGCCCTACATGAATGGCAAAGGGGGTGATTGTTAGGTTGGTTGCCATTAATGTGCAACAACCATTTGGTATTGCACCAAACATGTGCATTCATACAAGATGTCAAAGGTTGGCAGCCACCATTGTTGAAGAAGAGTTGGAGTTGGCAGCCACCTTTGTTGAAGAAAAGCCTCCATGAATGCCTATAAATAGAGGCATATGTTAGAGAGCAAAATGAGAGAAGAGAATTGTGAGAATGTGAAGAGAGTAGAGAGGAAGAGAGAGCTGCAATGGCAGCAAAGAGAGGGTTGGGAGTAGAGTAGAATGAAGTTATCATTCCCCTCCATGTATTTGTTTTGTATTCTTTCTCTATCTCTAAATATATTGACTTCTCCCGTGGATGTAGGCGGTTTTGCCGAACCACGTTAAATATTGTGTCAGTGTGCTTGGCTTCCTATGAGCAAGTATCAGAACATCACCGGTCGGATTCCCCAACAGGGGCATTGTGATCATGATTACCCTCTCTAGACCGTCTAGGGGCCAGGATGATATGTGGGACGACAGTAGAAATCTGAAGCTCGATGAGTGCTCACGATGCACCTGCTAGCTATTCTTGGTTGTTCTCACTAGCTAGGTCCACAAGTCTAATTACTTACAACCTTGTATCATAGCCACTCGTCCCTACCATCGAGCTCAGCAAGATAGATGAACTTATCCATAGGAGTTGAGCAAATAACCCAACTTGAATTAGGAACAGTGAGCAAAGAACAAAAATCTCCACCGTTAGACGTAATCCCCCGCGGTAAGACAAAGATCAGAGAAACAAATGATCAGAATGTATACCTCACACCAGCTCTTGGAATCTCATACCCTGTCTGTACACCTTTCAACGAATATAGAGCCTCAAGCCCGTACTTCTTGAAGTCGATCCTCTAGCTCCGCCTTTGACGTCCAGCAAATTCACCATCAAGTGTGTTTGTCACAAGAACTTAACATTGAGTATCAAAATATCAATGGTTGCTTTCAAGGTTCATGCCCTTTGAAAATTATGAAAACTGAAGTCAGTCACATGGTTCATCTGGGAGTAATCTTTAAAACAGGCATCCACCGTTCAAATTTTGGGGGAAGTAGGAATTGATTGTAAAAGAACCTAACTTATTTTTTCTAAAGATAAACGGGTTTATATTTACAAAACCCTGAAACGCATAAACAGTAAACAACATATTAAAAGGAGAATTTTCTGTGACCAAATAAAAAAAAATGGTAATTCAAGAGATTAAAACATGGAAGAAAAAATAAAATTCAAGACTAATTAAGAACAAAGTAAATTAAATAAAGTTTGTTAATTTTTTTTTAATAATAAGCTCATGCGGATAGTTTGAGTCACACTGACGGTTTAACTTGGATGGAAGTGGATGAAAGGTCCACATTAATCTACATGTCATATTAATAAGATAAGTTTGAGTTACACGACAGTTTAACTTGGATAAAAATGAACATTAATCCACATGTCATATTAATAAGATATGTCATATTAATAAGATAAGATGACGACAATGGTCTTGACTTAGCAATGGAAAGAGCTTGTCTCCTTCCACTGCATCTGGGTTTGAGTACTCATGTGCACGTCTATTACTCCCGCAGTGCCTTACATGCCTATTAGATTTGTAGGGTGTTTTGTGGACTGTATGATTAGTCATGGTACGCACAAGTTGACCCGAACACCCATATAAATAAATAAATAAAAAATAAGATGACGAGAAGTATTAACAAAAACAAAATAACTAGTGCAATCAAGTCATTTATTCACAAGTTCTTAAACAATTAATATAGTTACTAATTTTAATATTAACACATCAAAACCATCTAAAAAATATTAACACATCAAAACCATCTAAAAATACTAAAAATATAATTCAAAATAAAAAATTAATTTTTTTCAAAAACAATTTACCATCTATACCCCCTTTCATTGATTGATCTTTCATATTCAAAGAAAAAGGAAACGGGGAAAAAAATGCAATATGAATAGCACATCAAAACCTAACAAGCTTTTATTGGATGGAACTTGAAGACTCATTGAACTTGCTGAGAATGGCTTCACCAGTGTACCCAAGAAGAGGTGGAGGCAAACCCAAAGTCAAAACTTTCTGGGAGCTATTCGTCCTTGGAAAATGGTGTCCTGCCCTTTTCTAGTTTCACTAGCAACGTCAGCAAAAGAACCACAGCAATATTAAACATAGCATTGAGAAGAACCACTTCAAATCTTGTTGAAGAAAAAGAAGAGCAACGTGATCAAGGATCATTTATCGCTCTAATTGGGTGCATGATGGATCCCAGCAGCATAACGTGCTGAAAAATAGTCATAATTTAAGCACCAAATATTCCACTCCAAGGCTCTCTTATCTGATGAATTTGTACACAAGAAACTTTTAACTCAAAATTCATACAAATAACAGTGATCAGGTTAGAAATTCTCTCCCAGGCGCCAAGGAGCAACGGACAGCTGGTGTGTTCTTATTATCAGGTTCTTGAGTTTGACATCTGGTGAGGTAAGCATTTCAGGTTCCAAAAAAGGGATCTCTACAAATTTTTCCACTGTGGGACCCATAATTGTGATGAGTGTGTACACAAAAGGAAGAATGGCCTCCTACCATCTGCTTAGCATATACAGTACTGAGATTTCTGTACTTGCACAGACCAGATAAAATCCAAATCAGCCTCTCATGGATTCTCCATCAGCACCTTGGTTCCTGCTTCAGTTGTATTCCAGAAGGCGATCCAAACATCACTGACTAGAGATGCAAAGAAAAGAAAAAAAATATTAACAAAAACACTCGATCAAAGGCTTTGTTATCTAACAATGTTACTTCAGCAGCACCAGCACATCCATAGGTCCAATGCCTGATAAAAGATCCAGATTTGACAGCATACAAATCAATTATCTGGCTAGCCACCCAAATTCGAACTGCCTAGCAGAATGGCTGGTGATTACATCAAAGTAATTGGACTTCAAATACCATCCCAAGAAAGGGTGGAGGTAGTCTAAATAAATGAAAAAAAAGCGACCAGAAAACACCAAGATAAACAGTTAATAAAACAACACATTACAACAAGAAAACATCATGAAATCTGCATGAAATGTTCAGGCCACAGGTTAAGAAAAGATATTCTGTGGAGGGGACGCCTAGGCAGAAATAAAACACACATAGATGATCAGCTAAGAAACTTAATGAGGTACATGTACCGATGAAACGAACCACAAAAGAAGACAGAGAATAAATGATCTCCACATGGTCCTTGCATAAATTTTTATTAAATAATGATCAATCTGAAACATATTTAAGTTTTAATATATTCTTGATGCGATACTGTATGTTAACTAAGGGGAAATATACATACCAATCATCCAGGGTCATCAGATCATCTGTCTGTATTGGCGACATACCAACAAAATGATCTCGTATTTTTTTTTCTTTTCTAATATTCATTGACATATATGAGTCTTAATGTGACAACACATAAAGAAACTCATCACTCGTCCATTGAAATGTGCAATCAAGTCAAGTTGTTTATAGATTACCTGAATTGTATTGGGCAATATACTATTTGCAAGATCCTCATCAATGGACACAGGCAGTGGTGGCATCCGACTCATTATTCCAGGCATCTCTCTCATACTGCAAAAAACAAAATAGGATTTTCCACAACTTAGCAATTTGTAGACAACAAATAGTGTGGCATGTCACAGGACCAATACCAAAATGAAGATATTGAGAATCCACATACTCGTTCAGGATGGCAGTGATATTGTTCCTTGTGTAACAAAAGAAGTCAATGTTATCCTGCAACTGTTTATGAAAATGTTAAACTAACTAACAACCCATCCTTGGAAACCACAACTAATCTTCTGCCACTCTAGACCTCTTAACTTAAATTCAAAAACAGTATCATAAACTGGCTTTCTCAAACCTCTTAAATCAATGAAAATGACAGTGAATGCAGAAATAATTAAATAAAAGAAAAAATGTTAAGAGATAATATTAAAATCCTCATAAAGCAGCAAACCTTAGCAGCAAGATCTTGATTTGGTGGAATTTACACCAATGTTTTTAAATAAAGGAGCAGTTTTGCTTTTCATCACAGGTATTAAGGGCATAGCCATCGTTACCATGAATTGTTGGCAACTGAGCAAATTGTCTCTAATGTACATAGTTTAAACAATTTCACTATAATTAACAATGCTAATATTATAAACGAATAAACATCACCGATTTTAATAAAACGCAGATATCCTTTTCCAGCTAATGAGCCTAAAATTAACATTCACAAGAAAATTTTCACTAAAAAAAATTATTCCTTTTTTTAAAATAAATAAATAAATAGACATAATAGTAAATCTACACAAATCTAAAAATCCCAGACTAAAAAATTGTATGACTGCTTGTAAACTGAGCAATTTAAAAAACCAAATGGCTTCATTTTCAAGTGCAGCAACCATGATAGTTGCAGGCTGCAAGGTGACATGATAGTACCATTATCCAAGTCCATGTTGACATCCCATGGAACCAGTTTCTCAAATATGCATGTAGAAAGGGAGATGTTGCAAAGAAAAGATATGAAAATTCAACACAGAAGATGGAATTCCTTCTATAATGTTACATGGGTTTGTGCGCTGGTGTTCAGGGTTGGCTCACAGCTAGGTGTCAACAAAGTCAATTTTCATGATAATTTTGATATTTTGTTGAGTCTAGTACCCAAACCATTAACCACATAACAGTGTTGATATGGGCATGGCAAGATAAGGTCAAGCTTCCAAGTAACATGATTGTAAACATCAAGCTTAAGTACCTATACTCAGAAGAGAATCCCTTTTCCACAAGCAGAACATTTGCAAATGTCCATCAAATTGCACTGTGGCATTTTCCAGTTTCAACCATACTTGCTATTCATTCCCTTTTGTATTAGTCAACGGAGTAAAAATGTGATATAATCTACAGTGTGATTTGTAACAGGCCATGCATTTAATTTCAACCATTCAATGCAAAACCTTTTATGGCTATACGGTAAATTTGTTTTTTTCTTTTCACCAGTGGAACAAGGCAAGCACATAACCAGCCCAGAAAAACACAGTGTCATCTTCACAAAGATCAGGTTGTAATTATTATGTTTAGAACAAATTCTGTTGACAGGGAAAAGGCAAGCAATGTTCCTAGAATAACAAAAGATGTTGCCTTTGATACATTGCATCTGAGTTCAACCCATTGATTATTGAAGATCGATCAAATTTCAAGAATTTTATGAGAAATAGCAGCCACAACACTTCCTTTGCACACATTGCTGAAAACTTTTGATTGTGCAACCACTTCTTGCTATGAGCTAATATCTATGTTTTAAACCAACATTTAAAAGATAAAAATTAGTAGTATTCACCATTAATGTAGAAAGGTTAGCTGATATCTGACTAAAAGCTTGAGCATTCTGGTCCAAGAGTCTGGTTGTCCCACTAATTCCTGAAAGCCACCAAAATAAATGGATATTAGAAGTATTATGAAGGCAAAGATTAATTTGAACAATGAAACAAGGCATAATAGAAGATATAAAGCAAAGGGGAATAGTGGAGATAAGAGAACAAGTATTTTCAACAAGGCAGAAAATGTTGAATAATATATGACAAATTACAAAGATATTGAATGGAAAGAAAACAACCATATTGAGAAAACTGTTCTTCTACAGCCAACTTTTGACAATGTAACTTTTTCCAAATACCTTCTTACAGTTCCTTTTCCTACTAAAAGGCCATTCAATCACATAACTGCCCAGTTACCATGCTTTCTCTGGAACAGGTTATTGTTGCTCAATTGTTCCACTAAAGATCAAAACATTGCATTTTGATCCAACCAAAACAAAACACCAACATAACACCATGTTGTGGTCTGCACCATAACCTAAAGCATCTTATAAATTCATCTGAGACTAAAGGCCCATTTCTATGCATGATCTCAATCCATAATCTCCAGATGTTTTTTCTTTTTATTTGAGCTTAGCTTAGATTGGCAAAGTGGTCAGCAGAAGATCGGCCATGACCAGGATGGATATTGGACAGCTAAATCTCAAAATGATGCAGGCATTATATGGCTACAGAAAAAGGTTTCAAAGGGAAAAACCAAGACCAGAAACATTCTCTAGCCATCCAGAACGTCCAATAATAATTCCACATCAATTATGAAAGCAAAATCCAACTAGCTGGTCATTACCAGCTGTGTCCACAAGAACTAACGGCTTTTTCATTGGGTTTTGGAACCCAAATTGGAAGGGCTCATTTATTAAGAAAGAAATTCAATTCAACAACATAGGGTTCTTTAAATTGTTTAGTCACTAGTTCGACATCTGATTTTCTTCATGCTTCAAGTTCTCTTAGTGATGAGAGTCCTTTATGCAAAGTAATTTTAAACAGCTTAGAAACGCATAAATGGGCAGTGACTTTTAGTCATCAACAATCTTTTCACCACAAAGAAAGCTCTTTAGCACAAAGCACTCTATAAGACGCCCTGTTATGTTGAGCTTTTAAATGAAATGGAATTTTAATTGCTCTTCTGGAATCTTATCAGTTATCAAGCTGTTTTCTTTTCTGTTTTCTTTCTAGCATCTTGCCTATCAAAAGCAATTTGTCGCTTTAGCTCTCATCCAAATCTCAGCTACATAATATTATTTCATCTCTGAAAAATTAGATTATTAATTTTCTTATCCTCCCAAAACTAAATTTATTCTAACCTCCCAATTTACCACACCCCTTGCAAGATTGCCCAATTCTCACATTATCAAGCTATGAAACTCAGCTATTCTGACATTATGCTACATGAAAAAAGGTAGAACAAGAATAATTTGATCAAAGTGAAGAAATTGCAAGGAAGATTTTACACAAGTTTCGACAACTTCAACAAAACACAATGCTTGAATCAACAGCTGTGAGTAAACTCATACATACATATTGATAAGTCTAAATTGCATTTATACTATGCTGCTGATCTGCAATTTGAGTTCAAATCATATAGCAAACTCCACCACATGAAAAGATAAAAGGAGATTTGCACAAATAGGAACCACGAGTTACTTAACACAGAAAACACAAACAAATGAGACATTAAACAAAGATGTTTTTCAAAAAATGTGAAAACTAACCTTCAAAAGGCAGTTCACTTTGGTCTGTACGGTGCATCATTAGAGGATATGAAGCCACATTCTGCAGTAATCCTGCAGTCATGTTCATCTTCGAGGATGATTCCACCAGCTTATCCTGAAGAAGCATGATCTTTAGAATACTGGTTCTTCAATCAACATTACATCCTAAAGACATTAATCATTTCAATCCATTAAGATAGAATTTATATTGTTGGTTCAAAGCTATATGTAAATAAGTTGTAAACATGAAGGTTATGTAATGGGATTTTTTATCACTTGTCCAGCCATGAAAACGTAATCAAAAGCTGAATTCCTGCTTCCATGAAAATTAACTATATATATCTGCCAGCAGCAACAGGGGGATGGCTGCTACAGTTTTCAACTTGGAAAAGGTATTCCCAATATAGATAAATTTCACATTTTAGAAAGACAATCACACCCAAAATTGTTACCCAAACCCATGAAACTATTATCCAGAATGAGGGATGCAGCCAAATTAACAATATTAGGGCCAAGCATCACATTTCTGTTTAAAGGACCCGATATAATTATGACAATTAAAAGTTCAAAATTGAAGGCTGGTGCATCCTTTAACCTTAAACTTAGGCACAATTCTCTTTTTCGAAGCAATGAACCATATGATAAAACAAAACAAGCTAAGGTTACCTTCCTGCTGTTGATCTTCTTTCCCATGTTATAGTCTTCTGCCTTCCTTCGCTTTCTCTGCAGAAGATTTTCATTACTTTTTTAAAGTCGCATAAGCAGATGTAAGGTTAAAGTTTACAAATATTTAGCAAGCAGCACACATGATCCATGATATTGGCATCTAAAACAGGTTTTTGTCAGACAAGCATATAAATAACTGATCATCAGATAATACATCAAAGCATAAAGACCCATCTGCCTAAGAAGATACCTAACTACAGTTGCTGTTGTACTTTCTTCCGTTAATTAAACAAGCTTAAATTATTATCACTCCAAAGCTCCAAACCAAAGCCTACATGAGCAATAAACATCCGATGCAATCTTCTAATTGCAGCTTGATTTGGTTCAAGGAAATGAAAAAAATAAGAAATTCAACAAAAGAAGGTTGAATCTCACAACATTTATACTTTTTAATTGAAGAACGAACAAGAAGAGGGAAACCAAAAGGAGCCAAATCTATTGGATAATCAAAAAGTTCCAATATGATGAACGATGTCTTTCAAAAATTTCCAATTAACTACGGGGAAAGAAAAGCCTACCGTCATCCATCTACACCTTAACGCAACATCACGAACAGTTTTATCACGGAGCATGGCTGCAATCTTTATGTATCTCAGAATACTTGGTTCACCAGCATATCTGTAAATTTAAATTGACACAACACTACGTGAAAATTATCAACAAAACCAAAATTAAGTAAAATCCTCCCCAATAGAAACCATTCCATACCATATTAGAATAGACTAATACAAATTTGGTTGCAACATAACCACATCAAACTAAACTTTAAAGCACAAAAAAAATGAGAAAGCTACTAAACCATCATCATCAATGCCAGGTGTAAGTACCCATGTTACATAAAAAATGAAGAAGGTTCACACACGAGTCAAGACACGCAAAGTTTCAACTAAGATGAAAATGGGTGAGAAAAATAATAACCCTAGGAGAAAACAACCTACTTTTGAAGGCCTTCCTCCAGTTTGTACTGCTCCTCGACGGACCACTCAACAGCCAAGCCAGCATCATGCTTTAAGCCAGGAACGGAATCAAGAAGCAACGAAGAAGAGGCAGAAGAATTCCCAGCTTGAGCCTGAACAATTCCACCACTTCCACTACCACCAGGACTGGTATTATTACTAATCAAGCTGGAACTCCCAGGCAACATCAAGCTACTACTAGTAGTACTGGTATTAATCCCAAAGTACGACCCCATCCCCATGGGAATCATATCCGTTGCGCAGCCACTGTTTATAGCGCCAGATTGAAAAGAAATTGCGTGCCGATTAAGAGCAGAACCTAAGTTCCCCTCCAGGTGAAACCCTGTGTTAGACTTTGCAGCCATTTCCTCTTCCTCTTCCTCTTCTTTTTTGGGCTTCAAACAACCTTCATCGTCACGTCCAAACTAATCGAGCCCCGATCAAGAATCAAAACACCCCCGAATCGCAATTCACTATCAAAACAGCTGCTTTAACTAACGTTTTCAGTTGAAGAACCAAACGAAACTGAAAATTGAGCCCGAGATATAAGAAGAATCTCGCAAGTGGAACCCTAATAGACAAAAGGCCCCAACTAAGTATGGTTCCAAAGCTCAAAAGAGAAAAACAAAAACTAGTGTACAAAATAAGTGAAAGAAAGGTCTAAATAGAAGAGGAGGGGAATGTGGTAATAAGAATGAGAAGAAGAAGAAGCAGAAGAAGAAGAAGAAGAAGAAGCAGAAGGGGAAAAAAAAGAAAAGGAAAGGTGGGTGATTGAATGGTTTACCTTTATGAGGGCTTACTTTTCCGACGAAGCCCTAATTGATTCTTTGCCTTCTATTCTATTTTATTGCCTTCTCCCTTTTCTCCCTCCCTCCCTCCCTCCTCCCTCTCCTTACCACCTTCCACTCCAACAACAACACGTACGTGTTATACTTTATTTATTTATTCTTTTATTATTCAAGATAATACTTGAATTCGAGAACTTTAAATAATATCAATTGAATTATAACTATCACACTTTACCCCATCGTGAAATCATTTCTTTAAAAATAAAATGGATTGATCGGAACGAGAAGCGACCAGCTTGTACAGCATACGATATCAGAAATTATGAAACCAGAAGAAAGAAGAAAGGTTTTACAGGGGGGTTTTTCCGGTGGAAAGAAAAAGGGAGCATAAATTAATGTTGCAGTGCATTAATAGAATAATAATAAGGGATGGTGATGGATACAGATCTTGGAATTCAGGAACGGTGGCCATATCTTGGAATTCAGCAACAGTGGGGATCCCCATCAGCATTTGATGCCCAATTATTGTGGTCTCTCCACCTTCCCTTTTCCTTTCCTTTTTTTTTAAAAAAAATATTGTTTTTATCCTCTTGGTTTTATTAATTTCTCCCCTTTACAGCCATCCCTATTTCTCCTCTTGTGATTTTGTTTTGTTTCTATTTGTTTTGCATCTTTTATTTTATAGACCTTTAATGATTTCGACAACAAGGGTTTTGGATTCTTGCGGTTCCATTTTCATCCATAAGCTTTTGTCCAGACAAGATAGTCCTCCTCAGCCTCCTCCCATTTCTACGAGAATAATTAATTAATGATGCAATTATATATATGTATGAAAGTAATTATTTCCCTTCAGCGTCAGTAATTATATCTGCAGTACAGTCTTTGGAAATGATAATCAAACTATCAAAGTCAAAAAAATAAAATAAAATTATAATGTTTTGATTTGAACAAAATGTGTGGTTAAGTATGTGGGAGGAAATCTAATCTGAAAATGACAGATTTGATGAAACAAGACAATGAAAGTACATGTTCTCAAACAGTATATTTCCCTCCAATCGCCTCTTGCCGATTTCCTCGATCAGTTTGCGGTCTGATAATTGAGTTATGGTTCTCGTTCATAGCATTGTGTTTGCAGATGCTTGGATTTCTATTAAGCTACTCTAATAATTAACCACTCCATTTGATGTCGGACTAAGTGTGTGTTTTTGATTAACACACATGGTTGGCTTTCTTTTTTTATTATTTCAAGTACAATTATTAAAGTACGAACCATACTTTTCAAAAACAAACAAAAAAATACATGTGTTTTTTTTTTACNCAAACAAAAAAATACATGTGTTTTTTTTTACTTTTTTTTTATAAATTATATTAAAAAAAAAATACAACCACACCTCACCATATCCATGTTTCAAATACACCCTAACTTGGAATATTTTTCTTATTGAACAGATAAATCATAAAACAAACATAAAAATCACCTGTTTGGAAAAAATTGAGATGGCAATTCTTTGCATTGAAAATGAGTTTAGAATAATAATGAGTTCAAATTTAGCAAACATAAAATTCCTAGTTTTACATAAATAATAAAAAAAAATTTAAGTGGTGTCTGAGCCAACCATCATTGACCTCATGTAATATACTTGGATTTATTTTCTATTTTCTGCTCTAGTAGGCTTATAAAACTTGTTTTAGTGTGGTACTCTTTTGATAGTTTTCTAATATCTCTATACAAATTTTTTAATAATTATATATTAATTTAATATGTATTATCTTAAATAAAATATAACTTTAAATATCACATGGATAAAATTATTTTTTAACCACTCATCTCTATTAAAAAACAGTACTTATTAGTTAAAAATATCTCATAAATACTTCAAGTTCATTATAAATTTTCAATATTTTTAACAAATATATTTTTAAAGTTTATTTTTAAAAAATATTATTATATGTTTTATATCTAAAAAAAATATTAAAGCATTCAAGAGTTTTTAAATCTATATAAAAGAAAAACTTCTTACACGTATCATCTACTCAGCTACATAAATTAAAATATTAATAAGTTATCTAACACATAAATATTATTTCTAAACCACTTAATTACCTTGTTAAATACAAAAGTAATTAAAATTACCATGGCAATTAAATCATTATACTTGGATAAAACACTGAAAGAACCCATCAAACACGAATATGATAGTTTAGATGGCATTGGCCATGTATCTTACGATGTCAGCATTGTAGCAGCCCATAAAAGCTTAAATTTATAACGTTTATTTATTTATTTTAAAAAAATAAACATATGATGTTACAATGCCCTTGGGTATTTATTTTCATACAAATCGGTCCTGAAATAGGAATCCTTAGACATGTACCAATTTAAGGGTGCGTAATGATATTAATTGAATATCACAAGGCTCTGGTTTTTTTTAGTGAAATATTTCACAATTACCAAATATTTTTCTATAAAATATTTTATACATAAAATATTTTTTAATCCAAATAGATTTTTTATATAATTATCCATAAAAAAATAATTGTAAGAGCTTTTAAACTAACCAAAAAAAAAGAAGTTTAAGGATGTATAGAAATGTAAAATCTTTTGTGAGTATTTGATAATAAACATTTTTAATTAAAAAATAAATATATTTTTTAATTTTTAATATTACTATATCAAAATCATCAAAAATATATTATTTTGATATTTTTTCTAATAAAAAAATATGTTAAAAAGCTGGTCGAACAGCATAAAATAAATACACCCTTTATCTCGTTACAAGACTTTTATTCAATATATTTACAGGCACATGGAAAGTGAATGTCATCTATTTTGTCAAGGTACAATCATAAACCCTCCTTTTCACAGAACTTGCATCTAAAAGTTAATCTGTATCTCACGTTTCAACTTGTTGAATTGCATCCCGAGTTGCTTTGAATTGGATCAATATGTCAAAACAAAAACAGAGGAAGCAAGTTGGCTTTTCAATGTTAACGCAGGGCAAAAGGGAGTTTCCTCGAATGAAAACTATATACAATTCGATGGCTCATCTCCCCATTTCTTCCGCCAAGACTCGAGTGAAAGCATTCATGTGAGAAATTCTCGTCTTATAATGGACTGTGGTTTTATTTCATTTTCCTGTTAATTTCGTGATAATCAACCATCCAGGGTTACCAGTTATAATTATGACAACCGTGTGAAAACACAGACAATAATAGCGACGAACAGGATTAATAACGTAGCAATGCTCTGTTGCGTCCCAATTTAGCATACCAATAGTGTTGCTACCTGAACTAGAATAATTAACCATAAATTTAGATAAAATCAAGCAGTAGCCAAGTTTTCTTGTTCTTGCAAGACAGCTACGGCATGGATGCTTGATGGGAGACTTCAAGTGGACTAAATTCGCTGTTTGATTCAAAGTTTGCAACCATCTAGTCGTATATGTAAGCGACATTAAGAAATCCAAACTTCTCCATGAAAAAGGAAAAGAGATGCTCTATGAATCGAAAGAAAAAAAAAAGGATTTTTATTTACAAGCCTTGCTGATAAAAAAGAAAAGAAAGAAAGAAATCATCCAGAAAGAAAAGTACTCTGCAAACATACGTACCCTGGAAACTAGTTAAAGAGGGACTAAATTAAGGCTGGATCAATGTTTAAAAAACGAGGTCACCCTGTAATTTTTCGCCAAAGTCGACAAGTATTTAACATGTCAATCGTATTAAAATTTAAAAACTAGATTAAATTCGTTTAAATTTGATAAAATTAATAAAATTAGATTGGTTTTATAAATTTGAAAAACATATAAAATTATACACTCAGTAACCCACACATTAATATTTTCATTATTTTAAATTTATATCTTGCAAAACTTGTACAATTTAAGTATAATTATTATAATTTTTTTAACAAGTTATTTATTCCATAAAATTAAAATACATATTATTTTTTATAATTTTTTATTTAAATTATTAACATATCTATCGATATATTACTTTATTTTAACTATAAATATATAAAATAAAAATTATAAATTGACATGCTTAACCTTTCAAGTAATTAATGTTCAATTATTTATGAAAATTTAAAAAGATTTATTTCTTGTAACAACGAAGTAATGTGTTAATTTGTTCAAGAAATAGAAGAATTAATATAAATAAAATAAATACATTTAGATTTTTTATTGTTTATTTTATTATAATTATATTATATTATTAATTACTATTTAATTGAAATTGTTAATATATAATTAGTTAGAATATTTTACTTATGTTATGATTTGAATTTATATTGTATATAGTGTAAAAAAATAAAAATTTAACATCCTTTGGCTGGATGATTGAGGACGTACAGCTCCTAATTTTGATCTCTAACCATCAGCGGGTAGACAGAAGCGTTTTACCGTCGAGTCTAGCTGGAAGCAGCAGGCCAGCCCGACTACCAAAACTGAAACAGCAGACGGAAATTAAGAGGATACAGTTGATCCCCGTTGACAATGCCTTTGTCTCCTTGGCTTCTCATGACGGACGATCCTCAGTCCGTGCATTAAGTGCTTCTATTAATGGCGAGGGTAAAGTATATGAGTATCAGTGTGCCCATGCTGGACCTGAAGCAACAATTATGAGTGTCAATAATCACATACAAGGAAAACGTAGGAGATTCAAGGAGAAGCATGCATGTGTTTCAGCATCGAGTCCAATATGGATCTCTAGTCATTCCTAATGCCCGATCAACGATCATTGCCAGATAAAGGAGAGCAGAGATAATAACTAAAGACATTTTTTATAATGACAAGTCCAAATTGTGAGAACTGAAAACTTAATCATGGGATGGATACTCACATGGTTGCAAACATGAAAAGGATCTTTCGTGGGTTGATTGCCATTAACCGGTTAAACCTCTTATTCCATCCATCAACTGGATCTACGAGATCAGGGCCACTGGGGATCGTCAGGGAGGGACCGAGTGCTTTATTAATAACTAGTGGCTGCTTCAAAGGCTCCAGCTGAGAGCTCCCTGCCACAAAATATGCAGGAAACTTGAGTTGTATGCTAGCACCAAATACTTACCTGCCATAACATATATTTAAGAAGTAGCACTATAAGGCTAAATAGAATATTTGGGATTTTTCATGTTTGCTTCTCAACTAAGAACAAAATTAATCCCAAGTTCATACCCACCGATCCATGCAAGAGTATGCAGCATAATTAGCCTATTACTAAAGCTCTCCCCCACCAAATTTCTTCGTGCTATGGGTTTCATGGAATTGGAGAATGATTAATTGGTGTAGCTTCTCAAGTTTAACTAATTCATAGGAAGAAGTGGCATCTTCCACATGATCAATAGAATATGAATTGATTAGAGTTATTTAATTTACTGGAAGCCTTGGTTTACAGTTGAGCATTTTATAAGCACTATTAAAATGATAGACATGAATTAATCTGTAAAAAAATGCTATAGCTTTACAATCTGAATCTACCGATGGGTATAAAAAAACCAAATTGCCTTGGCAATCACATCCGCGTACCTTTTATTGGAAGTTTCTTTGCTGGTTCATCAACGTCTTCATCTTCAGTACCAGTCCACCGTTCCGCTCGGTAAGACGATTTCCGAGATAGTGCTCTCTAAATGCATGCCAAGAAAAAAGTAAATAATATGTCATGTATGCATGAAATACCACAGATATAAAATGATATATTTTGGAATTGAAAAAAGGGCATGCTGCTCACTGTTATTTTTGGACTCCCAGAGCTCCTATCCGATGGTTGTGCAAGACTTGCGATGTCCAACACAACAGCAGCAGCTTTATCCATAGTTGCGGTATCATTCTGTTGGCATTGACATCTCTTCAATACTCAAATACCAATTAAACTTTATGATTGAAGGCATGCAAATTACTAGTAAGTTCATTCTTCCATGTTGCTGGCCGATCAAATTATCTCTGAAATCACAAATGCAGCAGTCGGAGAAAGAGAACAAATTCTCCAAGGAGCATTCACATGATTTGCCTAATCTGTATTGTTTCTATCATTTCATGGAGTCCACATTCATTATCAAGGATGCTATAGACCAAAAGTTCCATGTCTTTAAACCACACAAACCTCACAAGTAACTTCTTCAATAGTAATGTAAAATACAGAACTATCAAAAGAAGGAAAAAAGCAAAACAGAGAAGAAAACAATAACCAGCACACTCTGGACATGGTATTACTGCTGTTTTTTTCTATTAATATTCATTGCCAGTTTTTGAAGACACGCTAGAATAATACTGTTAAGAGAAGCTAGCAAGCTTAAAGATCAATTCAGTTGGAAATCTTGTAAGAGAAAAGAAGAAGAGGTTAGCTACAAAATTGCTCACCATCAATGAGGTTGTTAACAACGTTACCCTCCTCCAATTGATTCAGTAATTTTCTCCTTAACATCATCGAAGTGTTCAATGTTACCCTTTTGTTCATAGAGCCTGTTCCATCGATAATCTCCCAAGTCCTAACTTGATAGTTGAAAACACTAACTAGGTGTTTAGAGAAAAAAAAAATTATATTTTTTATTGCTCAAGAAGAACTTGGTTCCACTTGTATTGGATTCCACTTCAAAATATCTACTATAATATTCTCAATAGCAATCAGTTACGTTCTATACCTTGCATTCTCAGATATAAATGCCTTGTATTTCATATTTGAAGTAAGATGTATTTTTTTTCTTCTTATCACAGACACGTAGATAATTATGGACATTTATCTTATAAGACGCTGTTCATAATATGAAATGTGTGATTTTTTTTCAGAACTTTGAAATCAAAATAAATACAGGTGCAAAGATAAGATCATGTAATTATATTTTTCTTTTTTAAAAAAAGAAAAAGATTAAGTTAACTAACAATGAGAATGATAAATTTATCACATAATAGTGAAATGTCAGATGCGACTGCCTGAGTGGCTGTGCAAGTTTATAATGATAGCTTAGTATTAGTGTGGTGCCCAATAGTATCCCATATCAAGGTCTGAATATTAGCAGAAAAGAAGGGATTTTGGTTGAAATTAATTTCCTTATGCATAGACTCGGATCATGTAGCGTGGAAAACAGGAAAAATGTTATTCATGCCTGTAGTAATTCGAGACAGGATGAGTTTATTATTAATCCATATAAAACATAGTAATGAAACTAGCCCAGATCGACAAAACCTGAGATTCTAATTGTACAGGATGAATTGGTGGATGTGCTGAAACCTCAGCAAACTGAGAACAGAATTGAAAATGTCACTTTTGGGAAGGTCTCGTGCTTGAGAAAGGGAAAACAACCTTAAACCAATGCAATTTTCATATAGCAGTAGCTAGCATGTTGTCACCCCAGAAGATCAGGATCAAACATCTTGAAGAGGAGAAGTTAATTAGTCAAAGAATAAACAAAATGCCATAAGAGGCCTGATCCAACTAGGTACGCAAGCTTTCCGATCAATATTTCAATTAGCTATGAGAAGAGCGCGCCTAGCCACCTACTTCTTCTAGGACCACCCTCAATGCAATGTGAGAAATCCTAGGCACCAAAGATCAATTCAAGTATAGAAGCAGCATCCCATTTGTTTCTTTCGATTCTTTCGGATTTTCAGAAAAGATTTTATTTTAGTTGGCACGTAGCTACCCCATCATGATTAAGACAGGAATGCTCAGGTGGCAGTCACCAAGCACACATGCATCAATGCAATGCAAGCTGGCTCAGAAGATTTCTTTTGAAGAAGCTGAATAATTAAACCTCTCATCTGAAAATCATCTAAATCAAAACATCCAGGGATATGAACAACGAGGTTGTGACAATGCCTATGCTTTAGCATCGGTAGAATATCGATGGCTTCAGGCCATAGGAATCACTCACTTTGCTGTTTTATTAAATCCAATGGCTTGAAGATCTTCTGCACTACACGATGCTTAAAATACAGACATCCTAGTCTTTCTCGTCAATAATACTATCCGACAAGCTGACAAAATTAAAAGTGAATTTATCAGCTAAAAAGTTTTAGTCAGGTTTAGAAGTGTAGTTGAGTATTTTTCATTTAAAAATATATTAAAATAATATTTTTTATTTTTTAAAAATTATTTTTAATATCATTAAATCAAAATGATCTAAAAATAAAAAAAATATTAATAAAAAATAAAAAAATTAAATTTTTCACAAATATTTTTTAATTCATAAAAAAAATAAAAACAAGATTTAGGCGAGAGATGGGTCAGCCAGACCACGACCACACGTAAAAGTGATGGCATAACCAAAAGATGTCTAATATTTGTCTTTTGTAAAGGCTGTTCCTGTTTTGGCGTTTCATGGGATAACTGCTGTATTTCTCCACAAAGAAAAAAGATTCCCCTGTCCCTGTCCCCGTCCCCGTCCCCGCCCCCGCCCCCGCTCCCGCCCCCCTGCTCGTATGTTTCTCTCTCACTCATGGCCTTGGACGGAAGAACTAGATTCCAAATTGCATAAACATAATATATAAAAAAGTTCCCAAAACAGACTCGCACTGTTACAGCTAGCATTCCGCTGTAGCAAATGCCAGCAACCCCGCCGGAAAACACCTTTTCTGGCTGAAGATCTCGAACCCACATCTGTGGTAAACCTTTTCTGAGTTGATGGCTGGTTTTGTTTCACGTACCTAGGTTGCACTCCTTGTTTATATTTTTTGGTTTTAGTGTCAAAGGCCCTACTCAAAAGATTCTCATGGATTCGACCTTTCTGAACCATCCCCCAATTCCCATCCCATGTATCTTCTTGAATTAGGAACGTCTTCTTTCCTTTCATGTGTATAGGGTCAGGTAATCAACCTTACCAGCAAAAAGTTTTTTTTTTTTCCTAAAATAAAGAATTGGCTTTTCAGAATTAAAAAAAACAAGGACAAAAACAATCGATTAACCAAGCTTTTCCAGTACAGTGTGCGCAGCCCCCACTAACCCTGGCCATAATTATGCTAGCTGGCATATTAATTGTCAGGGTCGTAAGGGATTCAACAAAAAATGATGATATCAATCATGTGTCAATTTAAGATAAACACATAGACTGAAAAACAAGGAGCCATTGCAAACAGACCAGAAAGAAAAGATGATGCTTTGGTCGGAGAGGAGGCCACGGACGATTAGAAGCAAAGCCAAGAGGCAGCGTTAATCGTAGAACTAATCAGCTTTGCCCATGACAAAAAAGGGTATTGCAATATAACTAACATCGAATTAGTGGGAGTGAATTTATTGAACTAGAATGCATATATATATGAATTACTGTATCTAAATTTAAGAGTCAGGGAACTATGAGAAGCTGCAACAGTACCTGTGCGGACAACTCCTCCATTGTAGAGATAGAAGCTGAGCTGAGAGGCCAAGAAATTAAAGATCCCCCGCCCCCTGTTCAGTACCGATCAGGCAAACGGATATAGATAATATACGATATATATATATATATAACAGTCTCTTGAATCTTGGAAGAAGCAAGCTCTTGTCTCTCTCTCTCACTGTACTCTCTCAGGAAGGAGGCGGAGAGTAGGAACAGCAGGTGGAGAAAAAGGAACAACAACCTTTTTCTTGCATCTTCCATTATAAGCTGCTAAAGAGTATTATATTATATTTAGATAAATATTGAAAAAATAAGAAGAAGTGATAGATAGAGATGTAGTTGGAGCTCTTTCTTGGAAATGAGGTCATGTAGGGAAGATTTGCTGTATCTTACTTTAACCAGTTATTTTAAATGTGTCAGCTGTTTTATTTTGAAATATATTAAAATAATTTTTTATTTTTAAAATTAATTTTAAAATATACAAAAATATAAAAAAATTGAAATTTTTTTAATCACAGATTCTCTAAGTTTCTCTGTGGTGTGTTTCTCTCTGGCTCTGTGTCCGTTCTGGCACCCACGATTCTCTAAGTTTCTCTCTGGCTCCGTGTCCTTTTCTTTACGTGACCACGCCACCTTTTAAAGTAAATCACAAATTTAGGTTGTTTGATAATGATAAAATACAGTTTAACCCGTACAAATTTTGCTAAAACTACATCTTTATGGAAATCAGCTCTCATTGCCACAAACCTGCAAATACAGTGGAGAGCTTCATTTTTATTAACTTAAATGAACAGTGAAGCTTAACTTTATTATTCATGGGAATAGTGAAGTCATTTTTTACTGTCCTGACAACCTGGACTGAAATTAAATTTATTAAATTAGATTTGACGTGGTTAAAATAATTTTATTTTTATTTTATTTAAAAAATTTTAAAAAAATTATTTGATAGCATGACATTTATATAATTTCATCACAAGTGATTAAAAATTTTTTTATTCAAACTTGGTTTCAATTACAATTTTAATCAATTATATATAAATACTAAATCAATATTAATTTAAAATATTTTTTATAAGATATTTTTTTAATTATAATTATAAAAAATACTACAATACTAAACATATATTTTATTTTGGCATTTTTTTTTAACTCTAACCCCTCTATTTATGAATTAAATTGAATTTCAACACATCAACTGTATATGATAATTTTACTGTAATTCTAATTGATTGAATGTACTTTTTTAAAAAATGTCTAAGAGTATATGTTTTAATTTAAATTTTTATTATTGAGTAGCTTTACTATTAAAAACTTTTCAATTAAATAATTTTAACTTTAAAACTATCAAGTAGTTATCTTGTATTCTCATGAATGCCTATATTCCATAAATTTAAATGAAATTGAAAATTAAAATAGCAAAACAGTAACAACAATTCATTAAAAATAAAAATAAAAATAAACGGTCATAGTCACATAGCCCCATGCAAAAGCTAATAATGTCAAAGTCCTCGGGGACACGAACATCGATCTGGATGCATCAAGAATCCCATTACCAGTCAAAGCCATTTACCAAGCACTCTCTTCTTATAAGTTGTGTTATACTAAAAATATCAGACTTGTACATTCTTTTAGCTCATTTTAGAATTTGGTAGTAATTATTTTTAATTTTTTTAAATATATTAAAATAAAATTATTTTAAAAAATTTAATTAATATATTAAAATAATTTATTTTTAAAAAAATATAATTTTAAACGAATTTCCATATATACTTTTAGAAAGGATGTTTCTTTCCTTAGCAGGTACATATAAATTGCAACGAACAGTGTCTTGTTATCGTGTTGTTTGTTTTTTATTTTAAAAGTATTTATAAAAAAATTCAATTTATTTATTTATTTATTTTAATTTTTTTTATATTCTCATTATTTTAAAGTGTTGATATAAAAAATAATTTTTTAAAAATAAAAAATATATTATTTTAAAATAAAAAATATTTTTAAAAATAAATGTAATTACATTCTCCAAGAATACTGTGTATCCCTATTCAAATCCTTTGTACTTTGAATGTGCCGACGGCATGTTTAATAGGAAGTAATGTAATGTAATTAACAGCACAAATAATATTGTAACGAATGAACTGTGATTCCATTCCATATGCCAATATTACCTCAGTAATTCACTCGCAATTACTTAAAAAAAAAGAAAAAAAAAAAAGGAGAGGTTCTTCTTGTATGACCACGGGAATAACACCCAGAAAACAATAATCTCAGCTGAACAAGACAAGCAGTGCCCTGTGACGGCAGCGATATATCCCTTCAACAAATTGCAAATTGCGAAACATGTAACTCAAAACTGCTATGGTTGCAAGCTAACTAAACCAAAAGAAATACGACTGGAAGTGGGAAACTTTACATGATTGGACTCTACAAACACCTTGTTGAAGAACCAATATATGGTTTGAGGTGGGGAATCAGAAGACATTGTTTTCCAAATTAAAGCCGCCGAGTTTACTAACCACTCAAATGGTCAAATGTTCTTCTCTGGGCAAGCTCTGAACTGTATCTGACCATCTTCCAGGTGAATAGTCACTGCTATTAGATGAAATTTGAGCCTCCGCCCTTGCGTCTCTGATCATCTTCAAAACATCCCTCATTGACGGCCGGTTCTCTGGTGTGAGTGAGACACAAGCCATTGCAATGTTTACAAGAGCCTGAAGTTTCTCCTCCGCTGCCTCATTACCGGAGGCAGGGTCATCTCCAGACTCAGTCTCTTCCTCGCGTACTGACCGAACCCACCTGGGAATATCGGGACCATGCTCCTGAACAAGGTCCTGGAAGGGAGTCTTTCCAGTCAGAAGTTCCAATAGGAGTACGCCGAAGCTGTAGACGTCAGCTGGTTGGGTAGGTGGTTTTCGCACGTCTCGGATTTCAGGGGCTCTGTAGAAGAGAGAAGTGGCGCTGGGTTCCTCCAGCGAGTCTGGATTTCGGAACGTGGTCAGACCATAGTCAGTAAGGCAGGACTCAAATTCAGGGCCTAAAAGGACATTCGAGGATTTCAAATTCCCATGGGTTGAACCAGGGTTCTGGTGAATATAAAGGAGTCCAGTTGCCAGGTCCTCTGCTATTTTGAGGCACGAAGTCCAGTGAAGAGGCTTTCCACCGCCTGAAGTTCTAGTTCCTGTACAGTAATTCAGAAACTGTTAATGCAATATACCAAGAGAAATCTCCAAATACGAATATAAACGCAGATGATAATTTTGCATTATAGTTTCTATGAGCCGAGAACAAAATTAACGGATCCACCTTGAAAGGAAAGAAAATTATAAGGTTATTTATGCAGAAGTGTATTGTATGGCACCAAAAAAGGCCACTGATGAATCTTCCAAGTTGAGCTGAGGTCGGAATCGCAGTTGCTTCCACCCCAATAATAATACACTTAAAAAACCTCTGAACATTTTGTTGTGCCTCATCTTCTAGCATATAAATATTCAGTTCTCAAATCCAGTCAGTACTCGTGACGTCAACCTTCCAGGAACAAAAGTGCATTCAGGCAGAAAATTTCAATACATCCAAGTTCGCGAGTCAACAATTACTGGGTTAGCAAGAAGGGTAAGGAAGCAAACATGTTACGTGACGAGACAACAACGAACACAACTTCTAAGCAAAAACTATTTGAGCTCGAATCTTTACAAAAGCAATTCCAGCTCAAGATAAGAGGTTATAGCAGCTAGTTTCGCGCCCTGCTCGCTAAGAGATGATATTTAATTCAATAACCACGTGGTCTCAGGTTTGAATCCTTGGCTGTTGTCATTGAAAACTTACATGGTTGTTAAGTTAATTTCAGGGCCGGCCCGTGAGATTAGTCGTGGTACACGCAAGCTGTCCGGACACCCACGTTAATCTAAAAAAAAAAAAAAACTTGCTCATTCTTATTAGGCTCCTGAGCAAAGATGCAAGACCGTTTCAAAGAACCTGGTTGAAGGGAAAGTTCTCTAGGGTTCGACATAATGCACCTCGTGAAACAATAATAATATTCTTGTTGGTAAGGAAAATTAGCCTTTTTTCTAATTTCTACAGAATAAATGTTGGGCATTGTCACAATCTATTAATGAAGCATAAGCTAATATCGTAACCTGTTCAGTGGGTATCTTTAGGTCAGCGGTACTCTCTTTAAGGAGAGGGAGTCAGATTTTCTTCGATTCCTAATGTTGTCATAGGAAGAAAAAGACTGGAAATAGCATGGAAGCCCTATAACCATGCAAGAGACACGATGCCACTCAATTCCAAAGGGAAAAAATGTGAAAGTAAGGAAGCCCAGAACAGCAGTTATTTTATCAACCACAAAAACAATCCCTTTTAAGTTCCGCTGCTAGTTGGATGATTAAAAAGGAATTACTGTATCACGAAAGTAATCACACATTTGCAAACCGGAGAATGATGACCCGACATCTACGGCACGTGTGAGTGGGACAAGTCTAACATGCGGGGATGAGACTAGGCTACGCTATCGGTTTGTTAGCTGTCGATTAAAGGCATGAGCATTTTCGAGATTGAGTTCTAATTCTCGAAAAAAGAAAAGGGTGTCCTTGTCTTCCACAATCTCTAGAAGGAGGAGGATCGCCAAGTGATATTAAAAAAAACAGAAGTTATTACACATTATTATTATTATTATTATGGTGAGAACCCTAGACCCATCACCATTAGATCCTCGCCAAGAAAGTATAAAATCTAAACTGGATAAGCTTTAAACATACAATGTCTATAACTATTTCAGTCAAAACCCTAGACCCATCACCATTAGATCCTCGCCAAGAAAGTATAAAATCTAAACTGGGTAAGCTCCAAACATGGGTACAATGTCTATAGCTATTTCAGTCAAAACCCTAGACCCATCACCATTTTACCGCATGTTCACTGCGAAGCCAATAACGATGGATATGATCATCTCCAAAAAGTCTGCATTAGCAGTCCTAGAAAAGCGTATTAACATTGTCTCTCTCTTCTTTTCTTTTCTCTCTCCCTCTCTCTTTCTTTAATGGTGTTGTCTCTCCTTTTTTTGTGTTCAATTTCTAATGGATGGCCCTGAGCTCTACCAACTCATTTTCCTGGGAGTGGGGACACAGACGAGTACACAATAGAGGATCCTGCACGGCCTAGAAGTACTAGATCCAACGGTCGACATGTTCACGTGTGCCAGTCCACTGTTTTTTACTTCGTCGATCTCCTCCTACAGAGTTTCTCACTCTTTATAAAATAGAGCGTCATACTTCTCCTATCCAATGTGTCTGTGTCCATAAACACAGTCTATCTAACGTGGCAGGTGGCCATGATTTTAATGGAGGGAAGGGAGCATGGTACCCCACTTAGCTCCTGGCATTTATGATATATGGGCAATGCATATGGAGGTTTTAAGCATTTGAATGCACACTTCAAAACCATGTAATATTGCAAAATGACTGCCTAGAGCTGAGCACATTTATTCAAGTTCTACAGACTAGAGTGGGTACTCATTCCTTCGTGCTCACTAGCGCACGGAGCACTCCCTTAATGCTTTAATCCACATTGAACATTGTGCTTAAGAGTGAGGAGTTTGACCTAATGCCATGCTCTCTCGTTAGTTATTAGCAGTCAAAACATGGACTTAGCTTCAATGGTCAGTGAAAACCGGTCCAGATTAACCCCAAAACCAAAGTATTGTAAATTGTCATTGGGGTGCATGACCAGATTCGGTATGATTAGGTGGTCAGCCATGAACTCATTTCCTCCTGCCATAACTTATTCATTCAGCATGGTTCTCTATCTGCCTGGTACCCTAGAATAGAAGGGTTTAAATAGTTTAATGTTCTATGGACCGTCAATATTCACGTTAGGGTTTGCCATGGAAACCAGGGAACTAGAGGTAAAAAACAAAAGATATGGCAAAGAAAAGCAGAACATCAGAGAAATAAAGCAGTACTAATTTAAACTTGCTAATTATTAGTAGAAAACATGTAATGATTTCTCCGACATACCGTGGAGGAGAGAAAAGAGACTGCCGTTGGGGAAATAATCATATACAAGTAGCCTTTCCTCCTTGGCCTGAAAATAAGCCCTGAGGGGGACCAGCATGGGATGCCTTAGCCTACCAAGCAGTTCCATGTGTCTCCTGAACTCCCCAAGCCTAGGATATCTTGAATCCTTTAACCTTTTAACGGTCACGATGAACCCGGACTCCATCACAGCTTTGTATGTACTCCCTATAGTACCCCTCCCCAAAGTCTCCGCTGACGCCTTCAATAAATCCTCCAAGCTGTAACACATCTTCTGGTCCCCAGCACCCAAGAACACCAGACTCCCTAACCCCTCACCCTCCCATGAAAACCCCCCCTGTCTCCCACCACCACTACCATCCATGCCGCCGCCTCCGCCGCCACCTAATGCTTGTGCTTCTCCTCCACTTTCAGCACCAACCACCCCTAAAACCGATCTCCCCTCTTTCTTGGGGCCATTCTCGAAACAAAAACAGCGTGCCAAAAGTAGACAAATTATAACGAACATAAACCCGCCAACACTTCCTGCTACAATCTTGATTATCTTGCTATGTTTGGAGGATGGTTTTGAAGATGGAGAAGTTGGACTTGGAGATGATCCTAAATTTGGATTATTGCAAGGATTTTGAATTTGTACACCACAAAGATTGAGATTGCCAATGAATGAGGATGTGTTGAACCTAATCAATGACGAGGTTACAGGAATTTGACCAGAGAGTTGATTGTTAGACACATTGAAGAATCTTAGACTGGTTTGGTTCAAAGGAGGGATTGCCCCAGTGAACTTATTAACTTCCAAGTATAGAACATACAAACGACTGAGTTTGAGGAGGGACGCTGGGATTGGACCAGAGATTTGGTTTTGAGCTAAAACTATGACTTTTAAACGGTGTAGGCCTGTAATGGAATCTGGGAAATCACCAGAGAAGTTGTTGGTTTGAAGGAAGAGAGATTTGAGATTGACGAGGCCAGAAAGACTTGGGATTTGGCCTGAAAGTGAGTTCCCTTTGAAGCTCAAGACTCGAAGTTGATCTAACTGGTTTAGGATTTTGGCATCTAGAGTACCACTCAGGTTTTGGTACTCTACAACAAGCTTTGTGATCCTTCCATTCTTGCATTCTTTGACACCTTGCCATGTGCACACATTGATTCCTTGTTGCCATGAGAGGGAGTTTAGAGGATCAATGGCTGATTTGAGGGTTAAAAGAGCCTCAGCATCGCCTGATCTAACTGGGGAAAGAAGTGAAACAACACACGAGTATAACAATGAGAGGAGAAATGGATACCTCGAAACGAGAGGTTCCATCTTAATCTTTGAATTGAATGTTTTTTGAAAAGTTGACTCTAGAAAAGAATGGGGGATTAGTAATTAAAACAGAATCTCTGAGATCATGGTCTCAACTCTGAATCGAGACTATTGACAGGAAATATTGGACTATGATTAAATTTTGGTTCTTTGTTTCCAAAAAGAGCTGAAGAACATCAAAACCTTTAAATACAGGGTATCTTTGATGTGCTTACCTTGTTCTAGTAGTAAAATCTTTCCGAAGAACTAAAAGGCCAAAAACACTTTCAGGTCCTTTTTTGGCGCTTTTAATTAAAATTTGCCCAGTCACTTTCAAAACACCAAATCTTCAAGATATACCATTAACATAGCATACCGCCATGAGACTTGAGAGCTGGAAGAACCATCTCCATCAAAGAAGACGCTCCAAAATTCTAGTCATTTTCAGTTGACTGAATAAAAACTGCTGGGCTGCTTGGAAGTAAAATTTTGAAGCAGAAACATGTAGGCAGTAATGGAAGCTCGCCTGCAGCACTCAGGTCATTGGATGGGGATTTAAGGCCAACGAAAGTATCGTTGTTGAAGTGAAGTCTGAGATTCAATCAAGGAAGACACTGGGACTGACCATATGGCATCGTTTTTCCATCTCTTTGCTTTGAGCTGCTTGCAAAAACTCACGGACATCACAGTACTGAGAAGCCCGCACGTGAACTGAGCTCAGAACTTGCAGACTAGAAAAGAGTAAATCTTTCTTTTTTCCTCTCTATGAATATCTCTGGTACTTGCTAATAATATAATTCTCGAAAGGCATTATTGAACAGAGGCAAATTACAATACTGCATCTATTTTTATCCTTTTCTGTTCAATTTCTTGGGCTGCTCAAAACTCACAACCCCTTTCTTGTTCTTCCCCCCCTTTTTGTTTGAGTGGGGAGATCCAATGTGAAATCCCTCAGTTCCTCCTCCACATTTGCAGATCAGCATGGAAATGCAAAACCCAACTCAGAAAACCACCACCCCATTTCCCTGCTTTGCTTCACGAATCAAAGCAAGTAGCAACTCTTACTGCCAGAGCAGTTTGTTAACTAAGAGAAGAAAGAATAAGATAGTAGTTTCTTTGTGGTAGTTGATGAATATGAAGCAGCAAGAAATGCAATGAGATTCGAAATTCTGAACGAATGAATGATACAGCTAAGCTAAGAGAGCCCGACCCTCTCCCTCCCAAATGCTATATAGTTTATTAATCACAAATCCACTTCAAGGATAAATGAAGTGTTGTGATAGTAATAACTCGAGAGAGAGAGAGAGCGTGTATATATGCATGTGTAAGAAGCAGTGGGTAAAGTAACTTGATCAGCAGACGAGAGAGGAACATCCGTAGCTTTTGCTTACAGTTAGAGTCTCAGGAAACGGGTGAAGGAGTTGAAGGCTGGCAAAAGGAGGACATGCTTTATTTGTTCATCAGTAACCAATTTGGAGTTAGCATGAAACGTGTCGGCATTAAATGGGATCAGGTAGGTGGGAGTAGGATCACTTAGTAGTTGAGTTCACGTTAAGATTCTTCTGGTGGTGAAATGCAGTCCTGATACAGTACAGGAGACTGCTAGCAACCAGCGACTGCTCTTCTTTTTCTCTCTGTTTTTTTTTTTAAAAAAAAAGAAATTGTTTGGATGACTGGTCGAGCAACTAGTATAGCTAACTGCAAGCTGTCACGTTGAATTTTTGTCGACAGCCAAGGTGGTACAAGTGAATATGATTTGCCGGACAATCCCGACGTCGTTGCTTGAAATATAGGCTCAAGATTTTGATCGCACGACCTTGTTGAATGGGTCCTTTGATTTCCGTCTTCCTCGTTCATTGCTCCTACACAATGGGATAAAAAAAAGCACCGAGAGCTTTTAGCTTCATACTAGTTTTTATACGCACCAAAATGGTTGTAAAATTAGTCGCGGGTGGTTAAAAGAAATTAAGGGAGAAAAATATTTATACATCGGCAATGTATCTTTTAAAAAAAATAGATTTTAACTATGAATTAAGTAAATCTAAAAACCTTGTGATGGTAATTTAAAAAAAGTTAAAAATTTTAAATTTTAAATTAATTTAATGTTGAATAATAAAATCAGTACAAACATCATTTAATTAAAAAATAAAATGAATTTGAGTTAATCAAATAAATTTAAAAAAAAATTATGTCACAGGTTCAATAAAATTTTTATTCAATAAATAAATTTCACTAAATTACATAATAATAAGGTGAATAATAGCTTTTTTGCATGAAACATATTTTTTAAAAGTAGAAAAACAATCATAATAGGTTAAACTTAAATGAAAAGGGAATGAAAATACTTTTTTGAGTTAAATAAAAAAATATTTTAATATATTTTTCAACAAAAATTATTTTTAAAAAGAATATATAACACATTTCCAAATAAAATTCGTCCCTTTTATTTTTAATTTTTTTATTTGTTAGATTTGAACTCTATTATTTTGATTATTATTTATTTTATTTGAGATAATTTATGAAATTAGATTTTTTTTTTCAATTACATTCTTATTCAACTTTTTAATCTATAAGATTTGTTCCTCATTATTTTAATAAACTTGAAAAAAAATAAAAAAAATAAAAAGTTATTTTTCAATTTATTTTTTATAAAATAAATAAATATTAAAAAATATTTTTTTTAATTTATTTTTCATGACACTACAAAAATAATTCACTTTTGAGGAATTTATTTTTCAAAAAAACTACTTTCCAACAAACAAAATAGGGTCTTAAGGTAGCAACTCTCTTTTTTTAGTTATTTTATATGTTGTTTGGAATTGTGTTTTAACTTTTTTTATTAAAAATTAAAATTTTATTTAGTTTTTAAAAAATAATTATTTTGGTGTTTTTATATCGTTTTGCTATATTGATGTCAAAAATAATTTTTTAAAATATTATTTTAAAATTTTTCTAAATAAAAAATTCTATACTAACATATGAATCTTTTCATATTAGTCTTTTTTAATTTTTTTAAAGGAAAAAAAATAGTTGTGCTAAATCATCAAAATAACTCTTCTCATTTAATACGCTTTAGCCCCGAAATTTCTTGATCAATCGGAAAAGCTACTGTACAAAGTTGAACAATGCGATTGAGAAAACATTCTCTTGTTGCCAAAATGTATGGGCCTTTTGAATTGATATCAAGGAGGTAACGGTGATGAACCGCGTTGCAATAAGAAGAATGTGATGATTCCTTGGCTCCTTGATTATTGCAGAGCGGTGAAGGCCTGAAGGGGATCGCTGTCGGGAATCTTTCCTGGTGCAATCACCATGAAAGAAAAAGAAAAGGAAAAAAACCAGAAAATATGAAAGCTGATCGCGAAAAGTTTGCGGCAACATTGCTTTCCTTTCTACATGTATCAAGAAAGTTCGCATTTTGAAATAAACAAAAGCACCAACAGTGGCTTATGCCTTCTTGTGAATCAATAATTTCCCTATATTCTTCTGATTTCAAACCTCTGATCATAGCTAGGTGATGGGTTTCAAATTTCATGGTATTATATACAGATATCTCTGGCCAGTGCAGTTCCTCTCTGCCTAAATCTCCACGACGACAGCGCTGTGGGATATTTAGGAATTGATGGACCAATCATAATCTTGGTACACAATGTTAACAGGGCCTCCATCTCCCAGAAGATGTGTTAGCAGACCTGCTTTGGTTGCATCCAAGTAGTTCATAATGCACCTCAGAATTTCTTTCTCTTGGCCAAAATCACCACTGAACCTGCAGATCATACATGTGATATTTTTCACTTGAGATGCAACGAAACGCAAATGATTGCCATACAACATGCAATGGACACTCCTAAGTTTTGACCTTTAATGAAAACGTAAAGGACAGACATTAAGTAGGCACTCCGTAGCTCACCACTTGATAATCCGTGTAAGGTAAACTGTCCTTTTTTCCAAGTCCACCTCCATTCCACTCCTTTGGAAGAATTCTCTTGCAGCACATCTTAATTCAGCTTCGATTCCTTGGGATGTGAAAAACCTCACTGTGGGGCTTGATCTTGTACCAGTGCAGACTCCAAAATGAATTAATGGATTCACTTTAGGAAGAGCAACCTGCCATTTCATTACAGACTGTTCAAGTTCTTACCCACCGTCTCATTTAAATATATGCAAGTTAACTTAAAAGGTCAATTCACTTTTCTGGTTCTTTTAAGCTGAACAAGAATTAGAGTTTGAGGCAAGCTTGATCTTTCAAAGGGAAAATAATGCACAGCGTTGAAAGTTACTAATGCATTGCTAGAAATCAGTTTCACTTTCAAAGACAACAGAATAAAGTTCTAAAATATCCACCGCCAAAAATAAACGTTTCCAGATATAAACATCATTAGCGGACATTACCTCTAAGCGTTTGTCTCCAGTGCCAAAAGGCTTGACTAATGAATAGGGAGATCTTCTATTGCTTCTGAGGATTCCATTTGTAATTGCATTTAGAGAGTAGGAAGACCCTCCAACAATGTATTGAAAGTTGGAAGAGAAGGATCTCCTTTCGATTGCCCCTTCAGGGCATCCTACTCTAATTATAGCATGGATGACCATAGCATTGTGCAAGTTCAAGAAGAATGCCAGTTTCTCATCTTGTGAGAGCTTTAAGAGATCCACCCTGTGAAGATCTTGAACCAAATTGACATATCTGCATTCATAGATGGAGAGAAATGAACTTGGAGAAGCTAAAGTGACTTGTAACATTAACTGCCAAAATAAGAACACGAGAGTATATCTTAGTGTCCATTGTATCAGAACCTAACACTCAGAGTAGAACCTTGTTAATGAATTTAAATATGATGTTTCTTCATTATAAAAATGGCATAATGCCTCTTATGTTGAATATAACAGGACATGGGTGGTTATGGAAGTTTTACACAAGGATACAGATATTTAAATCCTCGTATGGTAAAGAATCATTTCAGCCTAGCCAATAATATTGACCTTTTTCACCTATAAGCATATCGTCTATATTCCCAATCCCTGTGAATGATTATGCCAAAACAGTCCTCCTCTTCCCTATCATTCTGCCATTCAATTTGACCACTTATATTCAACCTGCCCTCTTTCCGATGTTCTTCACGGGCGACCTTTGCTCGAATGCCTTATACACGGGAAGCACTCCCCCGGTAAATTCTACTTGATCAACCTCACTACATTAACGATGAGACTAAACCTCCATGCCACCATGTGTGAGCTATTCCAAAAATTAAACTCAGTGATTTAGCTTAATTAGGTGCTTAAGAATGACAATTGGAGCTCTTTTGCAGAAAGTGGAAAGGTGATAGACTCTGATAAAAGCGATGTTTTCAGCAATAAAGTGGTGAATGCCTTTCCAGCAGGCGTGAGATTGGAAGCACAATAATAAATGGCATAAAAGTAAAAGCAGTAAGAAAAGAGAGCAGCGTACCTTCTGAATTCCTCGCTTTTGCTGATGCCAGCATAATCAACATGGCGCCTATCATCTGAGGCGTATGACTCTAGTATCGCAGACATTATCTTGTTAAGTCTTTGTCCAACCACAACCGCGGGCTTAGGCTCACTGTCATTCGTAGACCCTCTGAAATTGTAGCATTTTGGAATAAATGGTTCATGCTCGAGGAAACGATAATAATGGTTTCCATCTTCAAAATCATTTTCCCTACATTCACATTGAATATAAAGCAAACTGTTAAAAATTATGTTGATCAATACATGTTTCATTCAGATAGGAGAAAAACTTCTTACCCGAAAACATGATGAATGAAGTGCTTCCTGGCCAGCTGCTTACCAATCTCAACAGCCTAAAAATATTTTCATATGAAAATCAATTAACATCAATAAACTCGCTTGTAAATTCAAACTGGTAGGCACAACCATGTCCATGTAGTTGCTTTCACTTTTTATCAGTAATGATCACGAAATTGAGCATGAAAACCAGAAATACGAACCAATTTCTTTTCATTCCGAAATCTTTTCTTGTTCTTAGCGTTCTATTGTCAGTAAAAAAAACACAAGAATCCCGCCTCTTTTTCTTTTGTTTTTTTAGGGGGATACGTCCTGTTCTTGATCCACTGCATATATATTAATATTCACAAGTCTCTTTTATGATTTTGTTTTCTCGGTATAACTGGTAGGACCTCGTTACATCTTCGACTGTCCACAACATACTTCTACGTATTGATATTTTTGTGTTCCAACTTCCAAATTTTGACCCAGTAGTTGATCGGTCTCCAATGCCCCGTGACTATGAGAAGCACACCCAAGCTAGGGAAAGTGCATTATATAGAAAAACAACGAAATTGAAGACTAGCAAACGTTTTTAAGAGAACATATGTCTATCATCTGTGTGGGATGCCTAGGAATTCCACATAACTAATTTCACTGCGGGTCAAACCTCCAAAACAGTCTAACTGGTTGCTACAAGTATTATAAATGGCTAGTGCAATAGATCAAGAAAGCGCAATTGGTTTGGTTTCACGAAAGATTGTTGGAGTTTTTCACTACAAATAAAAGTTTTCGTGGTTGTCGGTACAGAATATCATCTCTCTCATTCTTGCTTTTTTGTTATTTCTACCTACATAATACAAGAATTAAAGCTGGTGGATTTATAAATGTGATTAAGTATTGTTTATTTGTTGGAAAGTAGTTTTTTTAAAAAAATAATTTTTAAAAATAAATTATTTTTTAATATTTAGTAGTATCAAGAAAAATATTTTCTAGTATTTTGATTTGTCATGAAAAATAAGTTGCAATAGAATTTATTAATATTTTTTAAAATTTATTAAAATAAAAAAAAATCTTACAAATCAAAAAATTGAATGAGAATGAAATTAAAAAAACTAATTTTATAAATTATCTCAAATAAAATAAATAATAATCAAAATAATAGAAATCAAATCTAACAAATAAAAAAATTAAAAGATGATGAGATTAAAATAATAATTATTATAATTTTATAAATTATTTTAAATAAAATAAGTAACAATCTAAAAGAATGAGGATCAAATTTGATATATAAAAAACTTTAATTAAAAAAATAACAATCATAAAAATAAATATTAAGGTTAATATAAAAATCAAATTAAATTAAATTTTAAGGAGTGGGATTGAAAAAACAATTCAAAATAAAATATATAGAAATATAAAGTTTGAGAATCAAATTTTTTATAATCAATAAATAATATGATATTTTTAAATTTTTTACAACTTGTGAAAGTATTTTACGTTCAAAATAAAAAAAACACTTTCATAGAAACAAAATTAAATTTTTTTATTAGAAAGTATTTTTTTGCATAGCAATTTTTTTAATAGTAAATAAATATAAAAAAAATAAAAAGTAGTTTTAAAAAAATAAATTTCCATTAAATAAACAGATCTTAAATCATCAAAAAGAAAAAAGAATCAGTTATCAAAATGTAGATTGCTTGCATAGAGTATTCACTTCAAAAATATATAAACATGAAAAGAGGATGCATAGCTTCCCCGATACATGAAACGCTTGTTTTACCTTAATTAGAAAACAAATTTTTAAATAATAATAAAGAACCTGCAAACGTTGGGAAAAGGCGGGATTTGGGGATACAAAAGTAAAGGCCAGAAAATGTGCCCGCCATCATCAAAGCAACTTCGCCGTTGCTTTTTCGCGGGATGGAGCGGATCCAACGTTCGGGAGGGTCTGCATCACGATAACACAAAGGAGTGGGAACTCTCAAACAGCTCCCTGGTGTTGCAGCCTTTTATGGCTTTTTACTAACTTTTTATGAATCAATCTAACACGTTGGGTTGGTCCACGAACCAAAAAGATCCATAAAAGCAATATTGGGTCCATAAGGTCATCAACTTCATATACAAAAAACGTAATATAGGCGAAGGTATGAATTAGTTCCTGCTTTCTAAACAATTAACTTTTTTTTTTAAATACAAGAAAATTAGTTAATAGTATGTCCAACTTTTTTATTATTATTATTATTAATATAGATATTCATGCTGGCTTGCATATTCCTCAACTAATCCTACAAACTCTAAAATAAATAATTAAGTTTTTATTAGTTCTAAAATAATTTTAACATATGATTATCATGAAGCAAATCCAGAATATGATAGATTGAGCTTCCCCTGAAGATTAATATGTTTTTGTATTTACAAGTATCGGTCTTTTTAACACTAACAACGATATAATTAAGAATATTTCATGACTAGCTTGTGTAAAAAATATAAAATTATCAGATTTTTTTTTCTTAGGGTTTGTAAAAATAGCACATTGCAAATATTCCATGTGATACGAAAAGACACATTTTATGCAAAAAGTTATTTCTAATTATGACTTATTTCAAGCAGAGTTTTTAAATAAAAATGGTAAGATAATATCAGCCCAACTGTCCAGCTTCATAGTAATTCAATTAATTTTATTAAAAGTAAAATTTAGTTGCTCAATCTATTGTTATTTCATCTTGATTTGATTTTAACTAACTGTAAGAATATATAAACATTAAGTTACATATATCCTTCAGAATACCACCATGAATTAAAAAAATTAATAATGTTAATCCTATTGGTAAGGAAAAGGAGAGGAAAAATAAAAAAAATCATTGTACCCTTAGATTATATTGACAGGAGGAAGGGTGCCAATTTTTTTGCGTGGTGACACTTCCTAAATTTTGAGATTATTTTATTGCTTGAAGAATAATAATGAGCAGGTTTCGACAGGCAACCTCTATGATAGCATTTGCGTGCAAATGCACTGTCTTGATCATATCGCTTACCAGAATCAGTTAACCCTACTGTAACAAGCTGCCAGTTAATTTAAGTGTAAGTGATTTATTAAATCATTTATTTTCCTTACAACTAACGAGGTGGTTAATCCTCCTCCCATAATCATGCCGTCTGCGTGTTCGCCATCATTGATGTTTTGTTCTCCTTCATTGCAATCACCACCACCTCTTGGTCATTTCAAAAACAGCATGTCTATTGTGGTCATTTCAATCTCCTATTTTAAGATTTTAGACTAAAATTAATTATCTTCCAAATATTTCCTGTCCTCTCCACTAATGTATTAGTCGTTATATCGAACTAGTCAAAGATCAATCAAGAGAAAAGGTCAAACTAAAATCTAGAAGCGCCACGAAACTAAAAAAAACTTGGATATGTTAAACGACAACGTTTTTAGACGTACCTTCTCCCTGCCGCAATCGAAGTGGTGAATGAGCACCTCGACCATCTCTCTCCCAGCAAAACAATTCTTGACTATCTTCATCTTCATCAGACGGTCCTGAATTGGCAATCTCTGCCTCAAAACCTTCACGATCCCAACCATCTCGTCCGTTGATTCCTCCTCGTGATCATCAAATCCATACACTGGCGATGCAGGCGCATCACCTGAACATTTCTTCCCTAGCATCTCCTTCAACCTCTCCTCAAAACCTCCACTGTTCCTCAACGAATTCAACGCCACCAGACCGCCAAATAATTTGTCGTTGAAGAATATCTGCGGCACTTGAGAACTTCCGGTTCTCTCAATCAATTCTTTCTCCCTCTGCCGGTATACGTCGATGTTGATTTCAACAAATTTTAATCCTCTCTCTATGAAAAACGAGCGGACTGCAGTGCAATCTCTGCAATTTGACCTTGAAAAGAAACTAATCCGTCCTTTAATTTGTTCCTCTTCCTCGTTGTTCTTGAGCATCACTACAACTTTGAGTCCCGATATTTTGAACTCTGTCACGCCTGAGTCGAATGAGTTCACCTTATTATTCATGTAATCGTCATCATCGTCGTCGAATTTGAGAGAGGAAAATCTTTTCGAAATCGTTTCCGATAAGCTGTTGCTTCGTTCCTTGATGAATTTTCCGATGGACGGCATGTCGACCGCCGTGAAACTCTCAGACAAGGATTTGGATCGGGCTACAACGTCGCCGTTTTCGTATGGTTGAGATGGAGGTGAAGGTGAGAGACCTGGAGGCGCCTCTGGCTTTGGGAGATGAAAATCAGGCTGGATTGTTTCCATATAGCCGTTGATTTTGGGTGTAACGGCTATAATATCTTCTGGCTTGGTGGTATCTCCAGCTGGATCATCCTGGTTACCATTTGAATTCGAACTTGGAGAGAAATGGACGGGACTGGAGAGATTCTCGTTTCCGTATCTTGTTTTAATAATCTCTTTATCCACAACCCCGTTTGACTCTGTTACCTTGACTCCTAATTTCTCTTCGCCAGCAGGCTTGAGGAGTTCTCTGTTAATCACCTCCATTTTATTCTGGTAACAATAACAATAAGAAGAAGAAGTTTAACTCTATGAAGACAAAGACATGAGATTTTTTTAGAGAGACGGGGGCTTTCGATGATGGTTAAGGAGAGCGTTGTAATCGGAGGAGGGGTTTAACGGGACAGAAAACATATAAATACATGTGTGCGTGCAGGAGGGAAGGAAGGGAGGAGGTTTAACAAATCAAACAAACTGCAAAGTATTATTTTAAAATTAAATAAAATAAAACAATAGGAGGAGGTCAAACACATGGTGACACTGGTTCTCTTTCGGTTTTTTTTTTTTTAATCAGGCCTCGAGCATTAAAGTAAACCTTGTTCGATTGGATACTGAGGAAGCCACATATGATGTTCAAACTGATAAATTTATAAAAAATATTTATTTGACATGGCATGAAAAATACAACCGGTTCTTGAGTTGTGAGTTGTGACCTGCCAAACCAATGGCATCAGTTTAGAAACTTTGAATAAAAATAAGATAGAAATAAATTTTTTTCTTGTTACCACTGCGATCACAAAGTTGCATCTTCGCCGGCTGATGACCATATGGAGCGGCCCCACAAAAACCGCATTCAACGGAGGAACTGGGTGTTCTCGTTGCACTGACGAAGATACCCTTCCATGCTATGTTTTTGATGGGGATGGGATATGTCTGCTTGAACTATTGTAAAAGAGAGCTGTAGATTATAATTTAGTCCCTGTAGTCTCAACAGATAAATCGATTAGTCCCTTTTAGTTTTGAGAATAATTAATTAACATATTGACCACCTTTGACTGTTAGATTATTAACAATCTATCAACTCCTCTACTACTTTTCGCGTTTGAAATTATATTTTTTTAAATTTAATTTTTTATATTTTTAAATTATTTTGATGTGATATTGTTGGAAATGATTATTTAAAAATAAAAAAGATATTATTTTAAAATATTTCCGAGTAAATTTTTTTTTTAAAAGCAACCATTACAGACTCTAAAACTAGCTCTTCTTCTCCATGAATTATGAATTTTTATTGTTGTTTTCAGTTTTTATAGACTCTAAAGCCAGAAAAGCCCTCAATCTCTCCTTGACCCTCTGTAGTTGTCTTCCACATGAAGAACAGTTCCCTTCCTGTAATTACATGTACATGTTAGAACTCAAAATCCCATTCTCGTTCCCAGTAAACCTAGATGTGAGAGCTTAATGAGCTCGTGGATGATCGTGTTCCAGAAAACTCCTGTAGACCTAAGCGCTGTTAACAAGATAAAAGGGAAAAGCATGAAGCTCTAATCTGGTTCTCAGGAACATACAGAAACATCGATAAATTAAAGTTCCGGTGTCAAATTTGAGATCTTGTATCATGCCTAAATGTACATGATATACAGAGACAAATCCTGTGTAGTCACGGATTTTGTGGTTATAATTTTACGCGACACCAAACAAATTATGGATAAAGGATGTTTTTCTACTTGTCTGGGTGGACTTTGACATGAAGTATTATGGAGGATTCTAGACCAAGTGGCGTGTGACACGGAATTCACTCCTGAATTTCCATTTATAATCCGAGCCTTTTGCTCTGAAGTTTGTGCTCCACAGATTCCATTAAGCTATTTTTCAATAAAAATAATAGAGTGTGCAGGTATAGAATGGTAGTTTTATGGTCTGGAGTCGTGTTGATATTAGATATTGCCTGTTTGATTGGATTTCGGTGGATTTTTTTGTCATTCATGTGTAGAGTCGGTTTGTTTTGTGAGAAAATATTTTTTTTCGTTTTCTAACATGAAACATGTATTAAAAATTAAATCTATATAAATATTTTAGATTTAATTAAAAAAATAATTTAACTTCGTGAAAGATAATGGATATTTTCCACTCTCATTATGAGATCACTTTGTAAGGGGATTGTGTCACATCGTCGGACTATCTTTTTTTTAATGGAATACCAAATTAATGTTGTGCGGGATATTTATTTTTATATGAAAAAAATTAATTTAAATATATTTAAATTAAACTGGTCATGTGAATTGAGATCATCTTGGTTGGATCAATTTCTTTGATTTAATTGCAAACTCATTATTGATTTGGTTTTAAATTGTTGAATTCTTATGTTAATATAATATCATTAATTTATGACATGTTATCATCAACATTAATCATAATTATCATCATATAAGTAATGTAATTGTGATTTTATCATTATTTTATTGTATTTTTTTCCCACCAACATCACATCTCACCAACATCACCACAATTATTATTTAATTACTAATACAACAATCAATTTATCTCTATAAAATCATCTAATACTATCAGCACAAGAATAGCAATCATTATTGTTTTAAAACTATTATTTTAATATTAAATTATTATTATATTGCTGTTATTATTATTTATCATCCATTATTGTTGCTGATACAATAATCATTGTTATATAAGTATTATTATCATCATTATAATCATGGTACCACAATTATTATCATTAATATTACTATTACTATATTATTTTATTATATATATTTCAATTTTTCCATCAGCATTTATAATAAATAAAAAAATATTTTCTTGATTAATCAAAACAAATAAAAATAACTTGCGAGAAAATATTTTTAGCATGGCAAGCGTGCCCTTAATTTGTTAGTATTTGATACTTTATCTCACAGCATATGGAAAATCTGATTAGTGAACGAAGGCATTTTGGAAGCGAAAACATGATAGAAATACTCGCACGGTGATTAAGTTGCAAACAATTTTAGAAACACGTCGACTAAATAAATAGTTTTGAAACTAAAGGGAATGATTAATTTGATTCGTGAAACTACAAGGACTGAGTTATAATTAACAGAAATTTGGCTTTATCGGCCGCGATCGCCGCTGAATTAATCAACGTCCTCCCAGGTTTCGTTGACAATGATCCGGTCCACGCCAAGATGCAAACGGGTTTTGGAAGGCTGTGACGTGGTAAATTGTTAATGGCATGGTAATGGTATCCACTTGTGATTTGGGATCTAAATGGCTCCATGATAGGTCGATTGTTTGATTTTTTTTTCACAGGAATATCATCTGCCCAGTTTGATTATAATGATTTTATATAAGAGGGTTTTTGCCATGGTTGATACGAAGCTTTGAAAAAAAAAATTCTGGAAATTTTTAGATAATGTATTAATATTATAAATATTTTTTAAAAATAAAACATTATTATTTTAATATATTTTAAAATAAAAAAATATTCTTAAAACCAACTTTCAACGGCGTCGTAAAGGTTTGACGCAATCTGGGGTGGGTCAAGACTCGAGACTGTTTCTTGGTGGAAAAACTAGAGGCAGGACAGACCGAGTTACACGACCACTTGCTAACAAAGAAAAATAAAAAAAGCCACCATTTATTTATTTATTTTTATTATTGGAAAATCAGGCTTCTTTTTATAAAATTACGACTCACTCGCATTACTAGTCCCGGGAAGTCATGGTATTCCTGGGACACGTTTGGAGTTTGGAAAACCTTGTATTTACGTCAGTGACTGCATTGATAGCCTTCTTAACTTTCATTTAAATTAAATAGTTTTTCTAATAGTAAATTTGTAAATATGCACATATATAACATATAAGATTATGAATCATAAATCATTTTATATAAATAAATTGTAGCTAGTAACAAGAGCGGAATTAGGAGGGCTGGCAGGGACAGACCCCTACAGTGATTTTTTTATTTTTTTTCCAGCACCCTCCCTCGATAAATTAGGTTTTTCGTCTTAAAAATAGAAGATTTTAGATCTTAACCTCTCTAATATATATATATATATATATATATTTATCTAATTTAGCTATTAAAAATTTATAATAATAAAATTGTAAATATGCACACACATATAGCATGTGAGGTTGTAAGTTATATATCACTTGATATGAATGAAATGCAGCTACTAGAATATTTTGAATGCATTATGGTCCTTGATAATAATCCAATGTGTTAAAAATACATCTAATAACCAACATTTTTTTTACATGTTTTATAATTTTATAATTATTATAAAAGGTTATTAAACATAGCTTTTATTTCAAGATAAAATGTTAAACATTAAAATACAACACAACAATCACGATACATTTATGACTCCATAAATTATAACAAAAATTAAATGGTGTGGAGAAATTATTATAAATTAAAATAATTTTTACTGTAAATTATAACAATGTATTGCTTTTAATTTCTCATTTTCTCATTGACGGATATATTTTTTTTTGTTTTTTTTTTCAAGGGTATTCAAGTTTTTAAAATTTTTTAAGTATATCCAAATAACTTTTTAGCCTTAAAAAATAAGAAAAACTTTGACTTTTGGGGCATTTTGGCATGTTTTCATGAGTTTTTTTATGTAGTTAAAAGAATCACGGAGAGTTTTAGCATTTCATAGTATGTTTGTTATATTTGAATAAAAAAGGCTAAGGATACATGTTCCTCCAAGAATTTGGGTGGTGCTCCCACTATTAAAAAAGTATGCATGATGCCAAGAATTTGGGTGGTGCTCCCACTATTAAAAAAGTATGCATGATGTTTCTTGGTGGCTAAATTTAACCATTGGCTATCTAGCTCTAAATACAATCGTGTCTTCCTTCACATGATATAATATGTGTAAACATATAATAATTAAATTGTTGTTAATCATTAATTTGCTTGTATTTTTTCTTTTAACAACTAAAGTGTAAAATATTCTTTTAATTTATTGTTTGTTAAATCAAGTATGTTTGTTATTTTCACGTATCTTAGATCTAACGTGATTGACAAACTCACGCTACCCCTGGATCTAGTATGGTTAATCAAGTCCATGCACTCAGGCATCGCTTCATGTTAGACCTGCGTGTCTGAGTTAACAATTTTTTTTTTAAAATCATGACTGGACTAAAAAAAATATCTCATTCAGATAGGATTAAATACAAACCCTTTTTTGTATGTGTAATTTATTTTATAAGTTTGTTATATTCGAAGAAGAAACAAAATATTAAATTCGAAGTGATTTATTCTAAACTTTCAAAAACAAACTTTTTTTATATATGCATTGCATATAAAAATATTAATTTTATATTTTCATCAAAGTGTTGGATAATTTTTTAAAGGGTTTATGCCTTTTTAAGTTTAAAATGTCATTACATAATCTAATTATCAAAATTTGAAATACATGATTATAAAAAGAGTTTATTCTACATTATAACTATTAATATTAATATGTATAAAAATTTGAAATACATGATTATAAGATAAAACTTCTTGACCTTTGGATCAATACATTATGATGCAAGAAAATAAAATATTACATGCATGAAAGACTTATTGTTTATTTAATTGTATTAATTTGTGTAATTTTATAAATGATTTATTTACTAAAATTAGAGATTAAAAAAATGATGTAAGCATTTAATGTTCCAAAACAGAAGAAAAAAATATAAAAAAATAAAAATATTTTTGTTTTAAAAGACCAAGATAAAAATATAAAATAAATATATTTTCATAACAATTATAAGTAATTATAAATGTATTGCTATATTTTAAAACAAAGTGTAAGAGTTGGCTATCAAATTCTAGTTGTTTGAGTCTGACATTATTATAGATTTATATTATCTAAGTATAGCAAAAAATTGAATAAATATTTTAAAATTAACTCATTAATTTAATAACATTTTTAAAATATTTTTTTATATATTTTTTAAAATTAATATTAATCTGCTACGAATCATAAGCTAATATACTATAAAACATGTCTGGGACACGGAAGGTTGGCGCAGAAAATGGAGGAAATCGGAATTTGGAACCGGATGGACGACGTGTCATTTAAATTCCGTGGCTTATGAAGAATGGGCTTGTAATCAGAGGACTGGGCCTTTACTTTGGGCTTTATGATTTATTTTTAGGCTTGGTTTTTAGGACCCAAATATCGACATCAAGGGCATTGGTTTTGGACTTGGACTTGGACTTGGGTTTTTTACCAAGAGAATGTGATAATTTTAATTTTAACGCCATCTATTTCATGTTCGAACAAATTTCCAATATATTTTTAATCACTTCTACCGTGTTCTTATAAACTACTGTCAAGTTATTTGATAAATTTTTCTATATTTGTTTTATATCTAAATTGATATGATTATATCGTATATTAAAGAAATTATCTTGGGTTATACTTGCATTTAAAAATATATTTACATTTTTAATCATGTTTGGCATTTTCTTATAAAGTATTATCAGATTCTTTAATGTATTATTTCATTAATTATTTTCATCCAACTTAGTTAAATTATATTTTACATCTAAAAAATTTCTTTGAGTTATATAGAGATGTAATAGAAACATTACTCAGGATTGCTCAAAATTGTTTTGAAAATAGAAAGTCTCTAAATTATTCAACTATTAAAATTTTAAGAGATAAAAAAATTATTTAAAAATAAAATAAAACTATATTTTTATATAGCTCGAGAAAATTCTCATAATAAAAAATATAATTATATCAACTCGTATAAAAAAAATAAAATGGCATATTAAATAATTGAATATTATACAAACACGTAAACTACATAAAATATATGCCAGTCTGTAAAATGCCCACTACGAGTTCTTCTCCATGCATTTTAAAAAAAAACAAGGGTTTTTTTGTTCCTTAGAATAACTACAGTTAAAAATGGTAGCATAAACCTAAAATCATGGTTCAACCAAACATAAATTTGATAGGTTTATGTCATGTTACATGCTTGGGTTTTTTGGGTCGGGTTGGATTTAGAGTATATTTACAATTGTATTTTAAAATATTTTTTATTTTTTAAAAATTATTTTTAACAAAATAATTTGAAAACATTAAAAATTATTAATTTAAAATAAAAAATAAAAAAATATGTTTTTAAAATAGAAAAACAAAAGGAGGTTCAGCCTACTTGAATTCAACCGAATTCATTTCCAAATATATTTCATGTTAGAAATTGAGGTCGTATGCCAAAAATAGTTCCCTGTAAATTTTTACTTTCAAGCAATTTTTTATACGAGGTTAAAAAAGTAAAAGTAAGTTATTACAAAAAAAAAATGTAAACTGTAAAAGTTGATTTTCAACGATCTTTGGTGTGGTATGTTAATAATTCGAGGGTTGACTATTAGTGAACATAGTTTTGCCATTCATGTTTTTTAAGTGGCTACATAAAATTAAATTTTGCTCTGAGAAACAGAACTGAAAGGAAGGAAAAGGAAAAAACTGGAAACCGAAACTTTGAATCTTATCCAAGTTAACCATGAACCCGCCCAAAAAACACAACTTCTTTCCAATTTCACAAACCCTAAAATCACCAAATTGATTCTTCAATGGCTTTTGCATCACACCATCTTCTTGTTGCAGCTGACGCCACCATCTTTCAAGCACCAATTTCTACCACACCCACATGTGGAACCTCGCCAACCAACCTTTCCTAATCCCAGATAACAAGGCAAAAACAAATTTCACAATCGTGAAGTCAAAACAAAATTCAAAAGAAAAAAATCAATTTCACACAAACCTTCTTTCTTGTCTTGAAAGTATTCCTGGCTGTGATGATGGATCTTGGGGTGGGATGTCAGTTGGAAATTTCACACAAACCTTCTTTCTGTGTTTGTGCACTTGATTTTGCCTGGAGAACTCATAAAGCAGTCAATGCCATGCATTTCAACGCTACTGGTTCACTTCAAAGATTTTTGTTGATGTGGCTTGAGAGAGGCAACAACTGCTATTCTTGGTGTTTGTTTCCTTTGTCACTCTTTGTTTTCTAGGTTTTCGAATAGCTAATAGTTTGACTGGAACAGCTGTTAGTTAGTTTGCAGGTGGTGATGGCGAGGAGGAGAGGAGAAAGAGGATGCCATGCTTTGGTGATTTTATTTTTATCTTACTTTATCCATCAATCAAATCAGGTATGATTTTTTTTACATGGATCATGCAGATTACGAGACAACGGACATCTAAGATTTTTTTTATTTACGTGGGATATTTGAATCGGTTTGTGTATACACAACTAACTTTATAATTTATTAAATATCCTATAAATTTAGTAAATATATAAAATAGCATGGGATAACAGATGTGTACACAGGGCTGCAACCATGGCAGTGGAAGCATTATACGGTATTGAATAGAACTAATCACATGGATCCCGAGACATGAAATCTTCTTGAGTTTTCATCCGTTGATTGAACACGGGCTCCACACGTCATCCGTCACCATCAAATTCCTTCTACCATCTCCTAAGGTTCTCAGCATTACTCATCGTTGTCTATTCTTGAGTATTATTTGTTTAGAGTGTTTCTCCGGAGGAAGCAACCTCCTAGGGAGGCGCGCGCATGATATTAAAATTATATATTTTTTATTTTTAAAAAGTTTTATAAAAAAAATTTAAGGAAAAAACAATTATTATTTTTTAAATAATGAGATGACACGCAAAATAAACACTACCTTCATCAAATGTTTGAAACACTCAAATCCAACTCCAAAATTTTCAAAATTTTCTATATTTTTTTTTAATTTTCGAAGACCGTTTGAACTTCGAACAACTGTGGTCATACCCAATCCAACTCCAACTACACTAACAAAGCAAATCTCTAGAATGGTCATATGCAGGAGAGTCCCGTCCAGACGTGCATCTATTTTCCCCGTATTGTTATTTGCCATTGAAGGACCTGGAATTTACGAAGTTTTGACCACAGGCAAAGTTATAAAACCTTGATGGGTTAACCCACTGATGTATCGCTCCAGAATCTTACTGGACTCGAGTATTATATCGAACCAGTTTTTTACCAAAATCACATCGGTTTTGTATATTACCCTGAGTTGAGCCCTAGCCCACAGCCCGAATATTAAACCAAATACACATCGTGACTGCTCTGGACACGTTCAGCAAATCCAATCTCCCGGCATTCGTTGCCCACAAGATCCGCGGGCAGGCTTGTATTCGAAGCTCGTACAGGATTTTCTGATGCTTGTGGGCTTACGGTTTCCATTTGACTGCTAGACGTCATTACCGAACTTCACCCAACTTATCGGCGTATCGCTAAATTATTCAATACAGTACGATCAAAGGGCGGAGCTATAAATATTAAATAAATATATATATTTTTTAAAAAATAATTAATAATTTATGTTTATGAATTTTTGAAGTTAATAGTAAAATTTTAATTCAAATATATTATTTAGAATATTTAAAAATAAATTTGAAAGTAAGTAAAAAATAAAAATAAATCACTGTAAAAGTTGCATTTTTTAATATTTTATGAAATATAATTTATTTATAATTAAATTTAAATTAATATTGTAAAAACCCCTCAACTGAGATAAAATAATAATCAATAAAGTAATTAAATTTTTTATAATTAAATTTTTTTAGATTAATATTTTATAAGTTAAATTTTATAAGTTTATATATTATAATTTTTTAAAAACTTTCAATAACTCAATTATAATTTTTTTTATATAAAACTAGTTATAAAATCTTAACACGAACTGGAGCCCCTCTATCACTCACTCAGCATGCCCCCGCCCATGAATACAATAATATATATATATATATATATTAAGCGCAGACCTGCTTGTTGAATACGACCGAGACTTTAATTTGTACAGGGAATCGGGACTGCCTTCCTAGATCAACCACAAATTTTCAAAGGCGTGTCTGTGGTAGGGATGAAGATCTTCATAATAAAAAAAAAAAACAGAAAGATTTTACGTTCATCGAAGACTGATTTTTCTTCTTTTTATATCCATTCCCACACTATATTCGGCCCGTGGTGGGTGGTAGACCATGAATTACAAGGCCTCGAGGAAGCGATAAGATTTCTCGGAAAATCAAATCGTTTTTCTTCTTCTTTTTAAACACATGACTAATGTTTGTCAAGTATACCCACCACGAAAGGTTAATGTTACTAGTTTAAATATTGTTAGAAAACAATCACAAATCTTAACTGGCTGAAGTTTTAATCGAGTAACTCCCACCCTAGGTATTATTAAGTCTCGAATGGGACTGGTTAAGAAGATTTGTTGTTTTTGTTGACTTCTCAAGTTTAAATTTCAGAATCATTATTTTATTTTACTATGAATTAATATTTTTGGTCAAGGAGATTTGTTGTTTTCGTTGACTTTTCAAGTTTTAATTTTTTTATATATATTTTTGATCAATAAGATTTGTTGTTTTTATTGACTTTTCAAGTCTTAATCTTAAAATTAATCCAGAGAAAGATTATCATCGTGATAATATATCAAAATGATATGTTAATTATCTAGGTGGTGGTTAAGTAGTAAAAATTTAGGATTAAAAAGTTTATTTTTTTTATGTTTTTATTGACTACCTAATATATCAAAGTGATATATTAATTATCTAGGTGGTGGTTAAGATTATTATCGACCTAATATATCAAAGTAATATGTCAATTAACCATTTAGGTGGTGCCCAAGCGATAAGAACTTGTGATCAAGGGGTTTGCTTTCTCTGTGGTCTCAGGTTTGAATCCTTGGTTGCTCATATGATGACCACTGAAGGCTTACATAGTCGTTAACTTCAGGGCCCGTGGGATTAGTCGTGGTGCGCGCAAACTGGCCCGGACATCCACATTAATCTAAAAAAAAAGTAATATGTCAATTATCTAGGTGATGGTTAAGTAGTAAAAATTTGAGATTAAGGACTTTGTTTCTTTTATGATTTCAAGTTTGAATTCTTTGTTGTTTATATAATAACTACTAAAAATTTACACAATCATTAATTTTTAAACCCGTAAAATTATCTATAATATATAAAAATTAACCTAAATATCTACATTAAGTACAAAAAATGTGGTGTGCCCTCGTTTAAAAATGTTTAACACTAACTAGTATAAAACATGGGCCGAAGAATCCATCCAGTATAAAGAAAGGGAGCTTAAACATTCGGTGCGTCAGCTAAAATGCTAGGAGGTAAAATTTCCATGGATAAATTGTATTTTCGGTCCTATAAATTCATAGATTTGTATTTCTATCCCCGTAGTTTAGGTTTCCTGGCACTACCCCTGTATTCTTTCAAGTCTCAATTTAGTCCTTTACTCCTAAATAACTAGCAAAGTCCTTTTCGCTCATATCTTATTTCTCTGTCACTCCTCTCGTACCTTCATAGGTTGATGACATCGTATTCTCTCAAGTACGTTTAAAATTCTCAAAGAATGCTAAAGAAGAAGAAGAAGAAGAAGAAGAAGAAGAAGAAGAAGAGAAGGCTACATCCCCTAGCTGCGTTGGTCGTTGAATAACAATACTAATAATGGCCACCCTGGCGCCGTTTGGAAGACTTTCGTGCACGTGTTGCCACCTACCCCTTGACTGCCACCTCGATCTATCCACGTATTCAATCTCGTCGTCCGCAGCCAGTCGTCCCAGCATCAAATAGGATTTACACCACGACAACCGTTGTCTTATATAATTTAAAGTATTATCAAAAAATTAGGCCAGTTTGATTTGCAAATAAATATATTATCAAGAGCGTAATCTATCTACGACTTGATTTAAAAAAACACAGTATAAATAACAATTTATCCAAAAGTACTCTTAAACTTGCCAAGAAATTGCCACGTCATTTGAAACACAACGATACAATGCGTGTAACATCATGTTTTTTTTTTTTAATATTTTCTTGTTTGACAATAAAAATATTCTCGGAACGAATCCTAAATGTTGCTATTAAGATATAAACTTATAAAAATCAAGAAATATAGAAGCCTCCCGACAACAAACTCCTCAAAATCTATTATTGATATTAAAGAATTCAAAATGCATGAAACATTTATTTTAATATGGCTACTTGAACTTATACTGGGTTCGAGTCCTGACGTGCATATCTGTCATTCTCGTGATGTCTTACATGTCTACTAAATTTGTAGGGTATTCGGTAGGCCGTGAAAATTAGTTGTGGTGCGCGCAAGTTGACCAGAATATCCCATGCAAATAAAAAAAACAATTATGATACTTTTAACTTAGTCCAAACAGATTTATAAAAAAGAAAATAAAAGAAGTGAGACTTCTCCTTTAAGCATGCGGTTTGTTTTGTAATTTCATTTCAAGTAATATTTTATAAAAATTTAATTTAATTTTTTATATTGATATAAAAAATATTTTTTAAAAATAAATAAAATATTAATTTATTTTATTTTTAAATAAAAAATACTTAGAATACATCCTTGTAGACTTTTAGTTAAGATGGGTAGTCTCCTGTGCATATTTTGATCTTCAAATGAAAGATAGAGTCGCATTCGATTAATTAATTAATAGATTATATTAGTACATATACACCGTATTGACTTCACCGTAAAATATAATATAATTAGAATATTTTGCAACATGCATGACTGTGATTTAAGATCGATCACCTTTAGCGTCGTTGAACATACAAAACCCTCAAAACCTCCTCCTTCCACTAATAATAAATATATTCTTATTAAATTTTATAATAAATATATTCTTATTAAATTTTAAGAGTTATAATTTAATTAGTTAAGTTTTATTTTTTTTTAAAAAATTATAGTATTATAAATTTTAAAATCATTATAGACTTAATTAATCATTAATTTTCATACCTTTTTCTTTTTTTTTTATCGTAATAATAATAATAATAATAAATCTGAAACATCAAATCATGTACTGATACAGAAGGTCGCTCTCTCCCTCCCATGACCCAACCCAACGGCTCAATACAGACACAGTGGTATTTCGGGTCATGCGAGAATCTTCATGAATTAAATTTTTATACGCTAAATAAAGCTTATAAGACAAAGACATATATAACCCGAGAGAAAACTGAACATAAAAAAAGAGCATTCTTCTTAACCCATCCACCTAAGTTTCTCTCTCCACTAGCAAAAGAGAAGACTTGTAATAAAAATCTCTCTCTCTCTCTCTCTCTCTACATAAAATAAATGCAAGTATGCAACAACTGGACACGAGAAGGAGAGAGACGCCAGCTTCTGTGTCTGTATGATGAAGTCAAAAGCCCACCATCCCCTCATTCTCCAGCTGACAGCTCTACCTTTCTTTTGTCTTAAAAGGTTTCCTCAATAGATATACCAAACAAACAAACCCATCTTCGCCTCCCTTCTCTCTGTCTGCTCCTTTCTCCTTCATAAAAAAAATGGGTGCTTCACTCATCTTCATTTCTTTCAATGGCTACACTGCCTCTTAGTATCATCATTCACACCTTATCTCGCTCTCTTCAATCTGTCTTCCATCTCTGTGCAACTTTCTTCTCTCTCCTTAACTGCCATGGGGGTCCAAGATTTATGGGTTCTCTTTCTTGTTCTTGGATTCTTAATGTTCCGAGCTCAGGTCCTGCAATCACAGAACCTGACATGCAACCAGGATGACTTGAAGGCATTGCAGGATTTCATGAGAGGCTTGCAGTTACCCATTCAAGGTTGGGGTGATACCAATTCATCATCTCCTGATTGCTGCCACTGGTTTGGCATCACTTGCAACCCTTCCTCTTCTCTTGGTCTAGTAAATGATTCTGTCGATTCTGGTAGAGTGACAAAGTTAGAGCTCCCAAAGCGAAGACTGACCGGCGAACTTGTGGAATCAATAGGCAGCCTGGATCAGCTTAGAACCCTCAATCTCTCCCACAATTTCCTCAAAGATTCACTTCCTTTCTCGCTGTTCCATTTGCCAAAACTAGAGGTTCTAGACTTGAGTTCCAATGACTTCACTGGCTCAATCCCACAAAGCATCAATCTTCCATCGATCATTTTCCTTGACATTTCCTCAAATTTTCTAAATGGCCCGCTTCCTACCCATATCTGCCAAAACTCTTCTGGAATCCAGGCTCTTGTTTTGGCAGTCAACTACTTCTCTGGTATTCTTTCACCTGGATTAGGGAATTGCTCTAACTTGGAGCACCTTTGTCTTGGCATGAATAACCTCACTGGTGGTATAAGTGAGGATATCTTTCAGCTTCAGAAATTGAAGCTTTTGGGTCTCCAAGATAACAAGCTTTCTGGGAATTTGAGTACTGGTATTGGTAAACTCCGTAGCCTTGAACGTTTAGACATTTCATCCAATAGTTTTTCAGGTACACTTCCAGATATTTTTCATAGCTTATCAAAGTTCAATTTTTTCCTAGGCCATTCTAATGATTTTGTTGGCACCATACCCCACTCCTTGGCAAATTCTCCATCACTGAATTTGCTTAATTTGAGGAACAATTCATTTGGAGGCATTATTGATCTGAATTGTTCTGCCTTGACTAATTTGTCATCTCTTGATTTAGCTACTAATAATTTTAGTGGGCCCGTGCCTGTTAATCTTCCTTCTTGTAAGAATTTGAAGAATATTAATCTTGCCCGGAACAAGTTTACTGGACAAATCCCAGAAAGCTTCCGGCGTTTCCAAGGCCTCTCCTTTCTTTCCTTGTCAAACTGCAGCATTGCCAATCTTTCATCTGCCCTTCAAATCCTTGAGCAGTGCAAGAATTTAACGACCTTGGTCCTCACCTTGAACTTCCATGGCGAAGCATTGCCCGATAATCCTGTGCTTCACTTTGAGAACTTGAAGGTTCTTGTCATGGCTAACTGTAAACTCACAGGGTCAATACCCCAATGGTTGATCGGCAGCTCCAAATTGCAGTTGGTGGATTTGTCATGGAACCGCTTAACTGGGTCCATTCCTTCCTGGTTTGGTGGTTTTGTAAATCTCTTTTACGTGGACTTATCAAACAATTCATTCACTGGCGAGATTCCAAAGAACTTGACTGAATTGCCAAGCCTCATCAACAGGAGTATCTCAATCGAGGAGCCTTCACCGGATTTCCCATTTTTCCTGAGAAGGAATGAAAGTGGAAGGGGGTTGCAGTATAATCAGGTCTGGAGCTTTCCATCTACTTTGGCGCTCAGTGACAACTTCCTCACTGGACGAATTTGGCCAGAATTCGGTAATTTGAAAAAACTCCATGTTTTTGAGTTGAGTTCTAACAATTTGTCCGGACCTATACCAAGTGAGTTATCAGGGATGAGCAGCTTGGAAACTTTGGATTTGTCCCATAACAATCTTTCTGGGACCATACCCTGGTCCTTGGTAAATCTCAGTTTTCTGTCCAAGTTTAGTGTTGCAAACAATCAGCTCCATGGGAAGATCCCTACTGGAAGTCAGTTTACGACCTTCCCAAACTCAAGCTTTGAAGGGAATCATCTTTGTGGCGACCATGGTACTCCTCCTTGCCCAAGATCCGATCAGGTTCCACCTGAAGCATCCGGAAAAACAGGAAGAAACAAAGTTGTTATCACTGGAATGGCTGTTGGGATTGTTTTTGGTACAGCTTTCCTTCTTACCCTCATGATCATGATTGTGCTGCGAGCACATAGCAGAGGCGAGGTTGATCCTGAAAAGGTGGATGCTGACACAAATGACAAAGAATTAGAAGAATTCGGATCAAGGTTAGTGGTTCTGCTTCAAAATAAGGAGAGCTATAAAGATCTCTCCTTGGAGGACCTTTTGAAGTTCACCAACAATTTTGACCAGGCGAATATCATTGGCTGCGGGGGTTTTGGTCTAGTTTACAGAGCTACCCTCCCTGATGGTAGGAAGCTTGCGATTAAACGTCTCTCTGGTGACTCTGGTCAAATGGACAGGGAATTCCGTGCTGAAGTTGAAGCCCTGTCAAGAGCTCAGCATCCAAATCTTGTGCATCTTCAAGGCTTTTGCATGTTAAAAAATGACAAACTCTTAATATACTCTTACATGGAAAACAGCAGTTTGGATTATTGGTTGCATGAAAAAGTCGACGGGCCATCCTCACTTGATTGGGATACAAGGCTCCAAATTGCTCAAGGGGCTGCAAGGGGGCTTGCATATTTGCATCAAGCATGCGAGCCACGTATCGTTCACCGGGATATAAAGTCCAGCAACATCCTTTTAGATGAGAATTTTGTAGCTCATTTAGCTGATTTTGGTCTTGCTAGGCTCATATTTCCTTATGCTACCCATGTCACAACTGATCTTGTGGGGACATTAGGCTACATTCCTCCTGAATATGGCCAGGCTGCAGTGGCTACTTACATGGGGGATGTGTATAGTTTTGGGGTTGTTCTTTTGGAGCTTCTTACCGGGAAAAGGCCCATGGATATGTGCAAACCAAAAGGATCACGGGATCTGATCTCTTGGGTGATTGAGATGAAGAAGGAAAATAGAGAAAGCGAGGTGTTTGATCCATTCATTTATGACAAGCAGAATGATAAGGAGTTGCAACGAGTCCTCGAGATTGCATGCCTTTGCTTGAGCGAATACCCAAAGCTAAGGCCTTCAACAGAGCAGTTGGTTTCTTGGCTTGAAAACATCGACATCAAAACCTAGCTTTCCTATCTATTTGATTGAGACTTGGTTTGTGCAGCTAGATATATTCGTTGTGCACAAAATAGAAAGTCCATCACAACCCATCACATTGTGTTTTTGGTATGAGTTGATGATCCTGCTGTAAATATTAACCACATGCTTGGGTTCTCACAGTTTGCTGCTATTCAGGGTGGAGGAGAGTTAGCGATCTAACCAAGGCAAGTTAAAATAGCTATATTTGAAGTCTTTGCGTTGGAATTCAGTTCTTTGTAGAGATAATTGTTAATTCTCAGACGTGCACAAAATAAAGTTTCTGCCACGTTTTCTTTGCAATGGTGGTTCATCACTGATGTAGAATGAGTTTGTTCACTTATCATGTCTATCTATGCTAATCATCATGGCTAACTATGTTTATCAGTTGCACGATGAAATTCTGGGCCTTTTGGTTAAAATTATTCTGTGTTTGTGAACGTTATTTAGCTCCCCTTTTTGTTTAGAGACCACCCTAGAAGCACGCAAGCCAGTTGTAGCTGCAAAGAGGACTGGTCTATTATTTCCTTGAAAAGGTCAGATCCTTACTGTAAAATCCATGAAGAAAATTGTGTATAAAAAAAAACGCGAGTGTTGCAGTTCTTTGAAAAGAGTATAGTAAAAAACTTAAAGAACATATACTGATTGCAAATTCCAAGAGTTTGGTGAACTTCATTAGCTTCCATGTGAACGCTAAAGAATCGTTCTGTTCATCTCTGATCCATACAATGCTTTCTTTTTTGTGCTTCAGTGCCGTGCAGCCTCCTTTGGATGCCACCGCGTTTTTGCCTTTCAATGCTAGTGACCTTTTGGCTTGGGGTTTTACATTTAAAGGTTGGCTGCTTGGTAAGTATTTCTTGACTTGAAAATTTCGGCCAGAGAACTGCCATAGTTTAATGGAAATAAAGGTTGACAAGTAGTCATTATAGCCTTCCTATTTCATAAATCACGTTATCAGATAAACTGTGAAGAAAACTTTGTATTTTCAGTAATTCAATACTTGTTTCTTGCGTCAGAAACTAAGGTGTTGTAATTCGTTAGTGGTTTAACAGGGTAGAGTTCATGTTAGAGCCTGGTTGCAAAGTCAAGAGTCCATGGTTTCAGCAGTCTTTTCCAAGGAAAACAATCGAATCTCCTTTTCGAATCTTGTTTTTAAACAATGGGACTTTGTAGGAATAGCGAATAATTTGGATAATCACTAGTTTACATTGTTATGCGGGTAGGATTTTTTTTTTGAACGTATTTAAAAAATATGTAGGCCATATATAACTATTTTACATTGCAATTAAATTTGATGTGTAATAGATTTTTTTTATCTAATTTAAATTTAAAATTAAACCTCTTTAAAGTTAGCCTGAAATAATTTATTTAACTTACTTGGTTTAAAAACAATTTTATTAGCTGGTAAAAAAATGAAAATGGGTAAAAAAAATCCTCATGACCCAACTTCTTATCTAACTATGATTTAAAATTAAACTATATTAGAGTTGTTTAGATGTGATTTGATTACTTTAACTAGTAAAAAATAACTTGGTTGATTGATAAAAAAAAATTAAGAAAAAAAGAGATGAGAAAAAAGACAATCAAACTGAATAATAAAAAAATTAAACGATGAAATTGCAAACAAAAGAAGGAGATGAATGAGAAAAAAGAGAGGGGACTGAATGGTAAAACAGGAAAGCATTACTGTTCATGCATGTAAATAGTAAAATAAAGGTAATGAAACCGGATTTTGTACTGGAATATCCCCCTTTGAACTGTGGATATCCACTGATTTTGGGGGTGGGTCAGCCGTTTAGATTACATATGGTATTTGCAGCGTGTCCACCAAATCCATGAAGTCAACACAATGGAACACACCATATAAATTCTCGGTCCACAGGTATGATTATAGAATAAATATTTTAGCTTCGTTCATTTACGGCAAGACCAAGGACCACCTTGCGTGCTGTTTTTATGCCCTTTCTAAAGTTTGACTGTTTCCTCTCTCTTCTTTTTTTTACCAAACATTTGATCTCGAGCTTCGTCTGAAAATGCATGTGTCATGCAAGTTGCTGTCAACTCCGGCGAATGGGGGGGCACGATATTCTTTTCTTTCTTTTTCCTGTTTCTTTTTTCTGTCAAACAGGGGGAACTCGGCATTAAATACATATGGAATTGGAGGGTCAAAAATAGAAAACTGAAACTATTTCTCCAAGATTTTTTCTGGAAATTAGAGGCATGAAAAATGGCACCTTGCGTAGGAATCTCAACATAAATGCTAAAGAAGGGCCATTTGGCGATCCACTCAACATGGAGACCAAGAATGCTCCCAATGCTCTGTAAGGGACCTTTACGAGTCACGGCGTCAAATAAAAAGACGCCAATTGGCGATTGCCAAGCTATCCTTTCTTCTCTCGTTTGCTTCGGCCATCCCAAGTGAGTGCAGATAGCTTTTGGTTTGTTTAGGCCATAAAGAATTCTGCTAGATAAGCACAAACCCTGCAATCAATCTCATTGCTATGATCTGCGCACCCATTAATATGATGATAATTAATGACTGGTAGAGAATGCAAAACATGTAAGAAAACGAGCCACCATGACATGGGATCCACATTCATATCATGTTCAACAAGAACATCTGATGCCCTTTTTGCAGCAAATGGATCCAGACAAGAAATGGGTGCCTTTTACTTCCACTACTAGAGGTGGGGGTGCCAGATCCATTCACAAAGAAAGCAAAACATGTTGCTCCATGTCCTTTCAGGTGGCGAAAGCACCATCACAAAGTATCTTTCACTACCCAATACGTGATGAATTGTTTCACCCAGGACTTTCTCAACCAGCTTTTTGTTTAGCCTCTTTATGCACCCTCGTCTCATTCCCATGCTTTAGCACCGGTACAACACCAATGGTTGGATTTGCTGTTTTATTTAAATCCATGTCTCTTGATGGCTACAAGCACTGTACTGATACGAAATATTAACATAGGGATTATGGGCTTCTCCCTGAGCGGAGACATATACCCGCGCAGAAAAAACCTAAATAACGGAAAGAAAAAGCTCCATTGGCTGGTTTAGAGAGGTAGGAGCATCGGGCATGTTCTCACTTGATGCTTTTGTTGACAAAAGGCAGCACTGAAATCAATGCCAAAATCTCCAAAAGCTTTTGGAGACCACGACGCATGGATGATTTGACCATTGACAAGAAAACGCTCGAAAAATTAGCAGGAGCCTCATCGTACAAACCCTTGAATGAAAGGGTTTTCGAGACAAAATCTTGAGCCTTGTCAGGGAATTAATTTTTCAGTGGAGTCACTCAATCTTACATAAGCTAAGATAGAGTGCCTGCCTGACTGACAGCTTTATTGCCCACCAGATGATCTGGTCATTTTATCGTGTGTGAGCCGGGGCGTTGCGTTCAGCAGTTGTTTTCGTCACAATATCATCATAAGACACTTGAAAGTTTTCACCTCCTTCCCGTGTCTCTCTGACAAAATATTGTTCATTTCATCTTATGATGTTCTTCCAATAGTAATGACGAAATTCAAACATTTAGGGTTTAATGTAAAATTGATCCGCAACATCAAAGTCATTGAACGTGCACCTTAATCTAAAGCATCCAATTATTTAATCCAATAATTTCAAATCATTAAAAATAAATGCTTAGGACCACGAACGCGGATGTATGTCTGAAAATGTGATGTCTGGGCATCTGCAGTATTCACAGGCGAAAATTTCAACAAGGAAAATTTGAACATGGATGATGACAAAACTTACAATAAACTGACAGCTGTAGCATTGACTCGCGTCCTGGAAGGAAGAAAGAGGATTTTCATTGTGACTTGTGAGCGTGTTTCAGAATATATTTTTTTATTTTTTAAAATTTATTTTTAATATTAATACATCCAAAAATAATTAAAACAATTTTTTTTTTCAAATTTTAATACAAAACAAGTTAAATCTTAATTCTAAACTTTATGCTCTGCAGGAGCAGTAGATTGCAAACGGAATGCAGTGAAACACTGGTTTCAACTTCTTGTTAGAAATTCAAAGATCGCAAGCCCCATTGAATATTATTGCATTATTTGCTAAAAATTATGTCAAGAATTCACTCACATCTATGGTGCAGGAAGGTCCATCCTTTTTGGTTCAAATGATGGGTGGTGAAGTTAAATGTTCCATCTTCACCACTTGTGGCAGTCCTTCCTGGGTGCAGGTCCTATGTTTAAAAATATCACAGTGATTGTTTTTTATAATTAATTTTTATAATACCTTTTATTTTAAAACATATTAAAATAATATTTTTTATTTTTTAAAATTATTTTTAATATCAATACATCAAAATAATCTGAAAAAATATTATTTTAAAACAGAGAAAGAGATAAAAAAAAAATTAATTTTTTTAAAAAAACAATTTTAAAACACAATGGGAACAAAAAAAAAAGAAAAAAAAAAGAGAGACAGAGAAAAAAGGAAAGAGAGAGACAGAGAAACAGACAACGGGGAAAAAGGAGGAGAATAAATAAACAATCCATTTCCATAGTGGACTCCAGAAACTGAAAGACCCAATACGAAGATGGAAAATGTACATGGACCTTCAACGCAAGACCAATAAACCAAGTTCCAAGCAGATTCCAGACTGCGAAGCAAACCAATCCAACCAACTAAATCTCACTGGAAATACCTGATCATCTTACGCAACTTTCAGAAATAAAGTAGATTCTCTATATTTCAGCGTATTATGTAACAGCCATCATTTGCTGGGTTTACTTTGCTGTTTAAATTAGAACTTTACAGAGTGACTTGTTCTGGAGAGTCATTGAGAGTAACACTTCTTGATGATTGCATTCAAGCATACAACCTTATGGAAAGACATGAAACACCCATATTTACAAAGGAAATGAATTTGATTTCAATCAATAAGAATGTCACTTTAGATTTCCTATTCGGCATCCACGAAATTAAAATCTCACAAACAGTGAGCAATCATAAAATGATGGCATCTTTTAACATAAATGGCACACTATCTCAAGAAAATAATATCAAATATCAGGCACTGGACTCCATATCGTCTTCTATCTCACGCACAGCTTGAAGGGGACCACTACCAAACATGTAGCCAGTGTCTGATAGATTATTTAGAGGGCCATTTCCAAATAAACATACCTGTGGCTCAATCTTATTCAAGCGGTTCCACTCATCATCAGACAGAGACCAACTAAAAATGTCTACGTTTTTCATTATGCGATCGGGCTTAAGGCTACAGGGTAGGACACTGGTACCTCTCTGCATTCCCCACCGTAGAATAACCTACAACAGATAAGACAATCAACCTGTCAAGCTACAAGTAGGAATGCAATATTTTTCGTCTAACTCTTTGATGAAACGTAAAATCATATTTAAAAGTTAAAAAAGCATGTTGATATTATTAGAGCTCTAGGTTCAGAGCCTGCTTTCTCATCAGGCAGGCCCATTTTCTTGGTTTAGCAAAAATCTGGAAGGACATTCCCATTTTGCAGTGGCCAGTTGATGTTTTAGGGTCAGATTCCATATGTCACCAGGGGCATTAGTGTGTGTTTTTGTGAAAACATCGCCTAAAGTAAGAAAATTAGAGGGTGAGAAGAAAAAAAAAAAACATTAATTTAAAAATCCTCCCGTTGCTTTGGGAATAAATCTGTCAAGCAAGTTGGATTTGCAACAAAATACAGCTTTCTGTACCAGAGAGGAATTTGGAAAATACAAAAGAAAGTCTGTAAATGCAAATGAGAAGGGAGTAAATGCAATAATAGGATGACATTCGCAGAAAAATGCTGACTAAAAGTGGGAGTGATTTTCAACCTGCTTTTCATTACATTTGATTTAATTTTTTTCTTCAAATTATTTTTTTCTAGTGTTTTTGGATTATTTTGATGTTTTGATATCAAAAGTGAATTTTAAAAATGAGAAAAGCATTATTTTAATGTATTTTCAAGTTAAAAACACTTCAAAAAATAACTGCTATTATTCTCTTAAACACCCTCTAAACAAGCCATAATACGAGTCATTACTGTGGCGAGGAAAAAATACACTGCCAGGCAAGGGTGTCCAAGGAGCATAATATTTTAATTGTTTCTGAAAAAAAAAATTGAAATTTCAACATATCAACAGTATCAGAAAAGAGCCACCACGCAAAAAAGCAAAAGCCTAATGCATGCACAAGTTAGTTATTGAAAGAAAATCATGATATAATAAAAACAAATAAAATAGCCCGAACTAGGATTGTAAAAGAAGAATCTTTCAGTCGTTAGCTTATCTTCAGCAGCAAATAACTCTCAATTTGTTTTTTCTATGAACTACTCCAAAAAGCAGACCATTATAGCGACAGCTTTAAAGTTTCAATATCCTGCCATCAGAAAAGAACTCGATGCTTTTATTTACTTTCAAAAATGAACTTCAACTAGTTTAGATGGTCACTTGTGAGATTTGTAACAACTTGCTGTTACTACCCTCTTCAAAACATGAAACAGATGTCAATTAGAAATGACAACACGGAAAATAAAACCGAAATGAATACTTGAGATCATCAGCAGGCACCCAAATTACACTTTTGAGCTCCATGAATCAAACGATAGTTGCTTTAACTACCCTTGATTTATAGATGACCAAGACTGAAATAAAGAGACTTAGTATTGCAAAAAGGTTCCAAATAATATCCAAGTCAAACAAAAATAATAGAACCATATAATAGATCAAAATACAGGGTTTTTCATTCTGTTTTGCTCTTTCTTGTTTTTTGTGTTCCTTTAATTCTCTTCTATTCTTTCTGCTCTCAATTATCTTCTTGTTTTCTATATTGATAAGCATAATTTCTAGAAACATCAAGCAGTTTGCAGAGATACAACTTTAATGATCCAAATGATCGTAAATTTTCTTGAACACCCAGCAACAACAGGAACCATTGACCCTAGTGATGCTAGGGTGACAAAAAAAAAAAAAACATAGATAGCTTTTAGAGAATTCTCAATTTCTAATTTTCTATTAAAGCACATTAGATTGATAGTGACATAAACATGTTTGATTACAGTCCATAATGATTTTCACTATGTTTCCACCAGTGGGTTCAACATGAAAGGAACAAATAGAGAGAAATGAACCTTTCAAGCTTGTTTGGTAGACTTTTAATGAGGGAAAAGGAAGATACTGAAAGAGATTGGAGGGTTTTCCTTAACCGTAGCTGCCAGTCCAATCAGTGAAAGAAGCCAGAATCCCAAGTTGACTGTTAAGGAGGGGAGGAAATTGGAAACACAACCTTGTTGGTTTTTATTTTAATTACAATCAACCTTAGAAACTAGAAGACAACTTTTTTTTTTTTTTTCAATTACCATCAACCTTAGAATTCCATGCATCCTCCTATAGTGCAGAGCATATTTAGATATTTGTGCTTAAACTTTCCAATCAAACAAGGGTAAATGACTTCCTTTTTGCTCCCATCAATTCAAACAAGGCACAAATAATTCCTGACCTTACTTATCCTTTCCCCTTTTCTAGAAAAAAGGCATCCTTTTTTCTTCCTTAGGATAAAGCAACATTGACACCAAAAACCAAACCACCATAAATTGGACTAATAGTATGCATTTTTCAGCAGTGAAGACATTGGCTTCAACTACAAGCTTCCAATAAATGCACTTCACTTTGTGCTTCAGAATTTTTCTTGAGCACATTGATGTCGAAAAGGGTAATAAAATAATAATGGAAATGCCAAATAAAACCTTAGAGACCCACTAGGATCTTCATAGAATCCACAAGAAAGAAAAATAATGGTAGTCTCGAATTCTCAGCTTGATAATCAATCATCACAAAATAGCAGAGCCAAAACACAGTGGTAGATGCACTTATGCTGGCAGCAAAGCCTAACATAATCCCAAACAAAATAGGAAACTTAAAAGAATAGAAAGGTCTGACAAGTCCCTGAAAAACAATAAATTAAATAACTAATGGAATCTAATTGGTCCTTGATTGCATTTCATTTACAGATTTAGGTTTTCTCGCTTCTTTCTCTTTTTATTTCTTGCCCTGCACAACATTTTTTCTTCAATTGCTAGGCAGAAATATCACCAGTTGCAGTTTCAAGGTCACTGGAAAGCAAATTTTAACATTTCATGGCTTTATTAAGATAGTGAGATCAAGTTTAATTTCTCATATCTAATCCTGCTGCTCTTCAGAAATTAAACCAGATTTTTAGAGCTTCTGTTCAGCTGGTTCAGGTCCTCTATAATCAGGTTTCCTCAAATGAAGGACTTGTTGACTAATCCTGCATATTCTTGTTTTGTGAAATCACTAATCAGAACAAACATGGGGATATTTCAGATAATAGGTCAAATCTCTATTCTAAATCCTACATCAACTATCAAATGAATTCAATCATTAATCCTAGTAACCTTTAATGCCATGAAAGACACCAAGTTTGTTTGACAAATGACTTGCCACAAAGCATTCACACTGTTTTGAGATTATGATGGAATATCATGGATGACTACTGTTTTGAGATTATGATGGAATATCATGGATGACTCTAAATGGTAGCTTTTCCCATGCATGCCCGATGACCACAATGACATTTGAGAACTTTGATCCATATACCAGAGGAGGATGAGGATAAGTCTACACTCCCAAACAGAAAAGAACCATGTGAAGCTTATCCATGTATCAGGGATCTCCAGATTATTAGTTACCACTGCTTGTATGAGAATCGTTATATTTCCGAATCCACCTTTTTATTTGTCAATATGACTTCAGCCTAGTTTGGCATTCAAACCTATGTGGATGTTAAAGGACCATTCGCTCTATCTATGAATAATGCTTCATATTTGGGTTGTTTTGATCCTTTCAAGTTCAGGCAACTTCCAGAACAAACTAAAATGAGATGTGACCTTCAAATGACCATGTGTGATGTACTTTCCATTTCATGCAACCTTGATGTATATGAAAAAAAAAAAACTAGGTAGTTTTAAATTTTATCACAGCAAATGGAACATCCGGGAAGTTTAGAAGCATCTAAATAGAATGGAATGCAAATGCATGTACAAGGACAATACCCACTGATGCTTGAAGCTTTTGTGACTGGTAAAGGCACTGGACAAAGCCACATGTCTGCTAGACATATACAGCAAAATGAATGCAAGCACCATTATTAACTGTATGGTAGTTTGTTAGTTGCTCTTAAGTAAAGATCCTTTAGTCATGTTGCCATATTGTTTGGTGCACAAATTTTCCTCTAGGACTTATTTTGTGAGGAAGTGATCGCATACTCACTTTTAAGATCCATGCAATTCATGCTATATAGTTGGTGAGTGGATTCATATTTTGCACAATTAAGTTGGTCTTAAGTGTATCCTCTTAACAATCCAAAGCAAATGAAGTCCTCGCTATTATGCAGCTATGACAAATTTCTGTCAGCATGTTTTTCTCTAGTTTCAGGAACCAGTTATAACTATGGTGTTTGCCCTAGTTTTTAAATCAATGCCCTTGACATTGACATTCAGATAAGCGCACACATATTCTTAGTCAATATATCCAGGTGTTCTATCAGTAATAAAAATATTAGCACTGCAGATGAAGTTGATATCCAGAAACAAGAAAATTGCAACTGTATACAAGTGACTGGCTATTTGAGGCAGCCAAGGTAACAAAAAAAAAATCAACATAACATGCAGGGTCAAGGCAAGCATGGCAACAACAAAAAATATTCAACATAACATGTAGGGGAAAAGGCAGTAGCACTGCAGATATAAGAAAAGGACATGCATAACAGAGCAAAAGTTACCTGTTCGGGAGTCTTTTTGTGGCTTTCTGCTATCTCTGAAACAACACACAATTTCAGCATGGGCCCGTGTACTGATCTTGACCTCCTAAATGATATGCGAGGAGTGCCAGGTTCATCTTCCCCTGATCCACTATCAGATGGTCCAGGGCTCCAAATGGGAACCCCTAAAGGTGTGTGAGCAGACACATGAATACCCTTTGATTGACAGAACTTTACCAGTTCTTCTTGCCTCCAAAAAGGATGCAACTCAACCTAATATAACGAATAAATCAATCAAGAAGCTCACATTCATGAAAAATCTATATTTCAATGACAATGTCATTATATCACATTGGTTTGAAAACATGCAGGTGTTAAATAAAATAGTTTGGAAATAATGAAGAAAAAATTTAGGAATAAGAAGAAAAAGAAAAAAAAGAACCTGTTTAATCCTTTTGATGGCAATCATGATTATAAAAGTGTATAAGTAAAAGTAATTTTGTTGAAAACATTCACTGTTTTCATCTCATAACATGCAACAAATTGAGTCAATTAGAGATCTGTGGCAGGACACCAGAATGAAATTTCATTTAATGAGGATCGGATGTCTAAGGGAAAACCATCATGGCATGCTCAAACCACGCTCTTCTGGAGCTTAAGAATGTTCAAAGCTCAACCATGTGTCATTCATGAAACATGTTACTCTTTTATTTGTCTCTAAACTAGAGCTACTTTTCACCATATAATATGCCAACCTTGAAACTTCCTTGTATGTGGAAGCCACCTCCATTCCATCATGAATCCCCTCATTTTCAGTAAGTGACCTTTTGGGGTCGTTCTATATGACTAGGTTCTCTGAATTATCTTATTGTAATATTATATGCAAAGTAATTTATACATCAAAAGCTAAATCATTCATCCTAATTAATTATCATTCTACCCAATCACTCAAGAATTTCTCTATACTCTTCATGCACTAACTGCCATTCTCACTTGTTATGAAGTTGGAGCTCCCTGGACAAATCCTTTTCTCAACTCTTTCTATCTCCTTGTATATTTATTGTAAGCAGCATTGCCTCTTCTAACTTCTCATAAATTAATATTTCACTTACAAGGTGAAGATGCCCTGAATCTAAGTATTAACTCTTATATTCACACATTTTACCCAGAAAATTTTTAAGGAACAGCATGCATATAACAAGTCAAAATTAGATGTGCAGATATGAAATTAGATTTGCAACAGAGATCTACCAATTACATCCCGCACAAACTGTAATGGGGAGAAAAAAAACAGATTAAATGACTTCCGTTGATTTGTTACCAACGTATAGTCACGGATAAGCCATGAAAGCGTATATACTTGCCAGCAGCCCCAGAACTAGATGAATAAATTTCTAATTCATGCATCTTCAACTAGTGTCTCCTTTCTTCTGCTTGCTTAAAACAAATTCAATGCCTTGAGACAATGAACTATGTTATATTGATGGTTCATAGAAGTCCAGAAGAGGAAACAGACTGTTTCAAGTGTAAGGTCAGCCTCAAAAGAAAGAAGCATCGGATGGATGTGGTGGTTTTGGAAAGTCACATTTCAGGCCATCTTTTGATCTAAGAAAATGATTCTCCGTGGTGGAAGGAGTAAAACACGAATCTGCTATTTGAAGATAGATGTCGGACCTTGTACCTTGTACATTTAATTTAACAGCACACTTTTGTCTAAATCAATAAAGGAACAACCTGAAATGTAAATCTGTTCAAATGGATAACAGAAGTCAACAAGGATGATGGCCCAACCTGATTGACCGCAGGCACAACTTTTGCAAATCTCAGCAACTCTTTGATCTGCTGGACACTGAAATTGCTGACACCAATAGCTCTGACAAGACCCAAGTCAACAAGACCTTCCATGGCTTTCCATGCTTGCTTCAATCGATTCAAAAACTGCCTGTATTCACTCCCCGACTTCGAAGGAGGATCAGTTGCGTCACCAAAAGCCGAGCTATCAGGCCAATGCATCAAATAAAGATCCAAATAGGAGACTCCAAGATTCTTAAGCGAAACCCTCACATAGTTCTCAATCTTATTAAGGGAATTCATAGTGCAGTAGAGCTTAGAAGTCAAGAAAACATCCTCCCTCTTCAGCGAAGCATTGAAAGCTTCGCTCAGGGCTTCCCCAACTTCAATCTCATTCCCATAAAGATGTGCACAGTCTATGTGACTGTAACCAACAGACAAGGCAGTTTTCACGGCTTCGACACAGAGGTCTCCACCACTCTGCCAAGTTCCAAGTCCAATGGCAGGGATTTTGGCTCCTGTGTTCAACACAAAGTGACTTCCTGGTGCCCCAGTTTTCCCTTTCATTTCTTAAATCTTATTTCAGTCAGCAAAGAGTTCACGATGGATTCCTCCAACCCAGAAACCAGAATTTGCAAAGATGCGATAACTCAATTCAAAACCAAGAATACAGCAAATAGCAACTAGAGAGAGTGTTAAAACCAAAATCCTAACGGAAATGAAATACAAAAGTCAAACAGGAACCCATCAATCAACTAGTACAAGAAAGAAAACCCAATTGAAATGGGGTCCGAATCATTAAAAGAAGAAAAACAATAAACCATTCTCGATCCAAGAAAAGAGAAGAGAAGTAGACTAAAAAATAAAGCCCACCTCGAGTTTGTCAATTTATCCAGGTGAGACTTTTCGTCCGTCTACCGGTTATAACTTGAAAGAAAAGGAAATTCAATTCAGAACACGCTAATCCCGACACGAAATTGCAAAGATTGGAACAATAGTAATAAATAAAGACTAGTTGGATGGATAGATGCCTTCGTAAAGTAGTTAGCGAAACTAGATCAGTGTTCGCAAGGTGTTGCGGGTTAGATCACTTTTCTTGAAGTGAAAAAATATTTAGAAGTTATTAATGTACTTTCACTGGAAAAAAAAGATTGTGGTAGAGTGAACCAGACGAGTTTAAAGATAATTTGAAAACTGTTAAAAATGTTGCTTGAGTAAAAAAAATTGCACTATTAAATGTTTTTAAAAAGATACTACGATGAAAATATATTGTATTTGCATTAATAAATTTAAATTAATTTGTTGTATTTATAATTTGAATTATAAAAATAAAATAATTATATAAAAAATAATTTAAAATTAAATATAAAACCTAATTTTTAATTCAACTAATATTAAAATATAAAATTAAAAAAATTTAAATAAACTCAGATTAATTTATGCTAGCGGCCACTCGGGTTACTTAGATAACTCCATGTATAAGATATTCAAATAGATTATAAAACTCAATTACCAATCATTAAAATATTAAATAATAAAATTAAATATAAATATATATAATATATAATATATAAACTAAAAAAATGATAAAAAAACTCGAGTCAACCCAATCAATAAAATCAAGATAATCTTATAAAAATAAAATAAATAAATAAATAATATTAAACATGATTCCAAATCGACTAAATGATAAAAATATAAAAAAATAAAAAATAAGACTAACCCACGACTCAAGATACACAATCTCAATATTACAGGATGAAATAAAAAAATAACTTAAATCAACTCGAACTAATTCATCAAACTTATGATTTAAGTGGTGAAATCATGATAACTTTATAAAATAATAATAATAATAATAATAATAATTTCAAATCAACTAAATATTGAATGGTGGATTTGAAAGAAAGAAAAAATTTTAAATTATTATGTCAAATTCATAACCCAGATCTCAAGAATAAAATAAATTTATAGAAAATTTATAAAAAAAAAACTCTAGTTATTCCAACTTAACTTATTAAACTTGTGACTAAGATTATGATATTACAATAACCTTATGAAAAATAAATAAATAAATTATAAAATTTAATTTTTAATAAATCTATTATTAAAAGTCGAGATTGAAAAATAAATCAATATAAAAATAGGTCATAATAAAATGATTTCAATTTACAAAGGTTAACTCACAAAACATGTAACTTGAGTCATAAGATTAAAATAATTTAATAAAAAACAAATAAAAACAAATCATAAAATATTATTGATATACAACTCAATGATGAAGGATCAAATTGAAAAAATATCAATTAAAATTTAATAACAGGAAAACTCAAATCAATTGGATTAATTCATCAAATCCATAACAAAAACCACGAGATCAGAATAACTTCATAAAAAATAAACTAAAATAAATCATAAAATCTAATTATCAACCAAACCAATATTAAAAAATATTTTTTTTTCAAATGCTCATTAAAAATACAAAAAAATTGAGTTAATTCGTAAAACTCACGACACAAATTACAAAATCAAGCCAACCATATATAAAGAAACCACAATAAATCACCAATTTTAATTTCTAATAAATAAAATATTAAAATAATATATATATATATATATAAAATATTACTAAAATAAATAATATTTTATATGAGTTTGTTTGAAAAAGTGGTTGTTTTTTAAATAATTTTTTATTTAAAAATATATGCTAATAATTTTTTTATTTAAAAAATTATTTTTAAAATCAGTATATTAAAATGATTTGAAAAAACTAAAAATATATTAATTTTAAATAAATAAATAAATTCTAAAATATTTTTAAAACATGAAAATAAACACAACCAACAGTAAATTAATCGTGCAGGACAAAGACGGCACAGGGAAACAGCACCAGAGCAAGCCACCTTCGCCAAGACACGCCTTCGAAGGAATAGAGAGGTAAAACTCCACGGCATGCTGAGCTGTGATGAGAAATCAATTTGCATCGGCAAGAATGCAGGAGACGGAAGTGGCCAACAAATAAACAGCTACGCTCGAGACAAAACTAGATGCATAAAGGCACTTTCTGCACCCTCTCTTTCACGCGTGATTTTTTTTTTTATTTTAAAATGAATTAAATAAAAAAATTGCGATACCAAAGGGAATCGATATGGGATGAATTCATAGCTAGATTTATAAATATTCAATTGAGCCATGACCGAGGAGTATTTTGATCTGATCCAAAAAACTATCGAAGCGCTGTAATTTAGTCTGATCTGGTTTGTTTCATGTTATAGTTGTTTGTTTTTAATTTAACCATGTTTAAAATTTTAAAAAACTATTTTTTTCAAAAAAATAAATAAATCTTGAATTAAAAAAGTTTTACTTGAACATGTAATTTATATAATCTAGTCCTGTACAAGTGCGATTTGATTTTTGTTCAGAAAAAACAAATAAAATAAATCAATAACTAAATCGAATGATCTACTCACTCATCTCTAAGTACATGCCAAAAAAAGAGAGAGTTAATCATAACTTATTTCTTATGGCCAGAAAAATAATAACCAATCTGCCCTAGTGATTTAAAAAATTAAATATTTAATTCTTGTGCTTTATTTTTTTTATAGCTTAGTCTTTTCATTATTATTTTCCTTCTAATTTATTATATTTTTATTTCGAGAGAGAGGGAACAATTGGCCAAAATGAAGGCATTTTTTTTTTAAAGAACATGAATGACTGTCTAATTATTTCTAGCACCACGTGACGTCATAAATTGGTTTAAATACAAGTTATTATTAACTCATAAATACCGGTGGCATCCATTTAAAACGTAAAAGTGAAGAGAAATAACAAATCTTTAATAATAATAACAATAAAAATAAAAAACCTTCACATCAAATCAACAGAAGGGTCATCGACAGATAAATACACCTAACAAGAGAGATTAGAATGGTGGGCTTAAAACAAAAATCAACCGCCTACCTACCCAGCTTGCAAATTGCCACAAGTGCATTCCTTGACTGGAGAGCACGACGGACACCGAATTGGATTACACGGCTATTATTTTCTTAAGTTTCTACGACACCAGCTCAATCGGTATTGAAAACTGTGCTAATATTTTTTATTTTTTTTTAATTTATTTTTGAGATAGCACATCAAATCAATAAAAAAATATTAATTTAAAATAAAAAATATTAAAATAACATTTATTTATTTTTATAATTTATTAAACGATAAAAAAAATATATATTTTTTTAAAAGAACATATTAAAACTGACTATCGAACACCCTATTATTTTAACTTGTCCACCTAATTCTAATTTGAAGTAAAATTTTCAAAGAGGCGGCGTGCTGTTCTATGTCATCTCATATGTTTAGTTGGTATAAGGTGTCCATTTTGGCTTTCTTCTCTTGACGAGTTCTCTATCCAATTTCCTCAAGCTAACATCCAAAACTATTCCTTCTGCCGACGACGAGAGGAAACCAAATTATGAATTGTTTATACTGATAATCCTCGAAGAAAAACATTTCAATCATGTATTGTATCTTCTCGAGTCGCGTCTGTTTTTTTTTTCCGGGAGCCACTGCAGCACGTTGCTCGATATCCCCTCCAATCAACAAACCTGTTCCTTACAACCTAAAAAAGCATGCTTGCTTTGCTCTCTTTGTGGTTTCAGGTTCGAGTTCTTGATTGCTTATATGATGGCCACTGGAGGCTTATATGGTCGTTAATTTCAGGGCCCGTGGGATTAGTCGTGGTGCGCGAAAGCTAGCCCGGACAACCACGTTAATAATAATAAAAAAAAAAGCATGTTTGTATCTCGTATTTGTCACAGCTGTTTCGGAACAACAAACAGATCTTACAGTCAAGAGACAGGACTTTGAGGACGGAACGATGTCGAGGAAACGAGTAGAGGCCGTGATTTAGCTAAGAGTGAGGGTCATGCCAAGGGATGGCAATTAGTCGTATCAGTCTATGTGAAGGGTCTTTTTCACTCGTTAGGTAGCCCTATTAATTAACCTGATTTTTTCGATATTTCTTTTTATTTTTTATAGCACTTTATAAAATCATATCCTAATAAATTCATGGAGAAAATCTTACTTATACAACCAATAATCTTATTCTCTCTAAACCATGTCTAGAAATTAATACATGTGATTTAAAAATATAAATTTATATAGTAAATCATCGATGAATACAATGATTGTATATGTATCTTTTGTATTTATATATATTATTTTCCTTTTAACTTGTATCATTTGCTCCGACTCCAATCCAGCCAAGTGATATTGAATAGGTGATCAACCCAGTGAAATTGCCACGCCAATGCTCAATTCTCATGGTTAATTGAGCTTATGCATCGACGCCAGAGCATGTATAGGATTACCCTTAAGCATAGATATTTTAGAAAACGAGATTGAAATCTCGAAGGAGATACCATTACTAAACTGTAGGGTTCCATTTCTCCAGGAAGCCAATCACATATGGATGACCTGCCTCGGATTATTACAAAGAACTAAAAGCCAAGGAACGGCTACCTAATCTCCAACCACGCAGACCAGCCCCGTAACAGGGGACAAAAAAAAAAAAGAAGAAAAGACTACCTAATCTCCAACCACGCAGACCAGCCCCGTAACAGGGGACAAAAAAAAAAAAAAGAAGAAAAGAAACCACTACCAGGACGATCACTGCCTTGTACCCAGCTCCTGACCGATTCACCACCTTAGCTTTGCAGGAAAGTACTGCAATAAATTATAGGAGGATTAGACAAGAACAAGAAAGCTGGCATTTAAGAGAGACTTCATGATAATCAGGCTCCCAGTTTGGCTGTGAAGAAATGTTATACTAAATAATTAAAGGGATAACTTTTCCAACGTTTACTAATTAATTTCCCATATAAATCTCATAGAAAATTATTCTGACCGACAACTGTTGTTTACCTTTTCAATGAGTGAGAGATAGTAAGGCTTCACTTTCTCAACATCAATCCGCACCTTGCTTTTACTGTAAAGGTCATATTTACTGCATATTACAGCACAAAACAGAATATTCATCCCTTGAATAGTTGAATAGAATCCTATATATCACAAAATCCAATAACAGGATCCATCTCGAAGATTCTTACTTGAATATTTTGAGCCATTTCAGATTCTCGACATCTTCTTCATTCATCAAGTGTATATATGCGCCTGCCCTGTGTAAAGCTGCAAATAAGACAATATTCGATGGTTAAATATTGCACCAAAAATTAGAGCATTAACACATTTAAAAGCAATCCATCTTTTTTCTACTTACCATAGAAAGAGTGGTATCTTATAATGAAAAGACCCGCAGATGGTAGAGTGGTCTTGTTCTCTTTGGCTACCTGTAATGATCAATACCCGAATGAATATTAGATTCCTGTAACTTCAATGAGATTTTTGTCTGAATTTTTAATCTTCGATGCATCACAATTAGAAAGAACAGGATCGTTCCCTTCTTTTTTATTTTCTTTATAAGCAGGTAGAAAACGATTTTTATTGTTACAAGAAAAACCAAGTCAGAAATGAGTACCAGATACATGTAGTCATCATGGCCCCATGACATCAACACTCTGTCTAGCCCGCAACCTTCTGAATATACTCCATATTTCGAGTTGTAAGCAGAATTGTTGCAGTCTGGATTCTCCGTGAAGTACTGATACCAATATGCCCAGATTATATTAGAAACTTGCACGGGGAGGGGGAGAAAAAAAAATTAACGAAGAATGTTGGACCAACAAGAAAATATCATTTCTATCGATCGGATGATCAAGAGCAGACCTTGTGATGAACAATCGACTCGTCGAAGGCACATCCTACAGGAAATGTGTCACCTACAACAGCCCATTGAGGAAGCTCCCCGAAAGCAGGATGGAGAAGAACCTTTCCAAGATCTAAAATACATCAAGAGGCGAGTTAATCAGATGTGATTATTATTAATCGAAGTCTGCACAAGTATTCAAATTTTCATAGCTTAAGCTGCCAATACCATGGATAAGGCCAGTCAAGTGCAGCCAGTCCTCATCGGGATAGTCTTTTCGGATGGCTTCAGCAGTCTGCAGTAAATGTTCAATTTGAGGTTCATCCAAATCAGGATCACTCTCATCTATAAATTCGTTAAGGAGTTCACAGCATTCCCATATGCTCATTTCCACCCTATTCAATTTCCCATACTCCTCTCTCATCCTTTTTACCTGCATTTTTATTACCACAGGAAACCCAGAAAAAAACACATATATAAGAAAAGGAATGTCCATGAATATCATCAATTACTTTTGCTCAAATGGAGAATTGATGCTCGCAAATTGTTAATTATAATATATCTAGCATCCGCTGGAAAAACATATATGGCAGAGTAGCATACAAAGCCGTAAGTCTGGTTAATGTGATTTGTTCGATAAAATTCCTCCACGCCCTTTTGACGTTCACTTTCTGTATCATAATCCCTGTTCCATAATTCACAAGTTGTTAGACATTGTAAGTAATAAAGGAAGAGACACTACAATACTAGGAATACAACCAGAAATAAATAAATAAAAAGAGGTGACCTTTTTTTTTTTTTCCCCCTCTCGTTACTAGGAGGCAAACCTCTTATGTTAGTAGCTGCAGTAAATATTTGAAATTTAAATGAATAGTTAATTAAATAGTAGTTTTATTGTTTGATGGATTGGACGGAGCCTGGAGAGGGAGGAGAGGAAGGCTTGTAGGCTTAGGCCTGTCTAGTTGGATCAACTAGACTTTAAGTTGGACTTGGTATACATGCGGACCGGCCCATCAACTCATCATATATTTATGGAAAGTTATTTGTTACAACAGTCCGTCAACAGTGATGAAAGATTTTTTTAGTATTTTTTTGAATTTGTATTAAGAAAACTTAAATTATCGCGTAAATCATTTTATCTCGATTTTCTTTAGAAAATATTTTCGCTAAAGTTAATTATTTACCGAGGTCTTCATCCACTAAATACAAGCTTTGAGGGAATTATCATTGCCTTGTTTAAAAAATACAACAACATTAAAGATTTACAGTAACAATATATTCCATTCCTAGCCAAAAAAAGAATTAATTTAATAAAAATATTATTGTTATGGTTATTATTTGTTATGAAACAATAAAACTTGGCCTACCTATAATTTTTAAATCTTAAATACTAGAGTAAAGAAAGTGCGTGTGTATGTATAAAACAAGGACAATTTACTTCAAAAACCTCCTATTCCTTTTAAAACATCTTTTATAATATAAATCACGCTGAATATAATAATTTATTTTTTTTTGCTCCTGTATAAATAGGAGCACTGTTGTTATTGAAACCGACCCGGCACATAATACAGGTTATGGAATTTTTTTAAAAAATAATTGATTTTTTAATTTCAATCAAATTAATCCATCACCGAATTACTTTAAATCAACTCTCCTTATTTATTTTATTTATTTTTCAAACCAAACTAAAGCAAACAAGTATGCCCGCCTGCATGGTGGGATTTAAATGTAAATGATTTTGTATTAGGGATTGATCTAATTTATAAAACATTTAAATTTTTATTTATTACTGATTAACTTCATACAGAGACTGGCTGTCAAACTCAACTTGTTAATGGATTGATGAAAAATTCATTAAGTGGATCTGGGTCAGGTTTGGATTTGGATTTGGATAGAAAAGGAAATTAATTGACTTCGAACTTATCTCTTAACTAGGTCAAGAATTGACTTTGAAAAACGAAAATATCAAATCGCTTGGAGTAAGATTCAAACCTTGGCGTTTTTTCTTGACTGAGTGTTTTTTCATCATCATACATAAAAGAAATTAGTTTTAATATAATAATCGACATACTGTATGTAAACATGTTGATCCGACACATTGAGCTATAATTAGATGATTTGATCGGGGACTGTGAATCGAATCTGGTAGCCATGTCTAGAGATCGATCCGTTTGCTGGCACAAACCTATGATCTAACTAGCCACCTGGTTGGCTCGATCATTAGTTCGGTCGTGAATAACATGGATCCTAACTAATTTTTCCTGTCAGATTTTATTAAATAATAGAAAATCCAGTTTTAATTCACATGACCAGAATAATTAAACCATAAAAGACTAGGAGTCCATGTACTTTACTCCCTCGAAGGTCCTCAAGTGACAGCTCATAGGAAGCAGTCGAAAATTCTATGAAGATGTATCAAGTTTTTGTCGTAAAGAGGAATAAAAACCATTTTACTGTATGGTTTAAAATCCATTTAACGTCCTCCTTACGAACCAAATCCCATCCGGAATAATGAAAATGATAATAGCAATAAAAAGCTGAAACCACTGCCTGGTTGCCTCGCGAAATGGAATAAAAATAAAAATATTTATCTCACTAATTAAAAGAAAAGGAAATAATTAGATGGGGACCTAAAAGTGTGACCAAACGAGTTGGCGTCGGGCACAATGAATCCTCCATCCAGCACCAATTCATTTTCCTGGCCATCATGATCAACTGGGATGTTTTTCTCCTCGAGCTCAACTCCTAGACATTTACGTGGATTAAATAATTAATCAACAGGAACGCAATTAATAACAAGATAAATACTTATGCACACATGAACTTGAAGATAATTAATGAAGGGGAGAGAGAGAGAGAGGAGCAATGGAAACCTACCAAAAGCTGGAGGGTGCTCATAGAGGATAGTCATCTGCAGCAGAATCGGGAAGGAAGAAGCCAAAGAAAAGAAAGCAGAGAAACTAAGTATAACAGGGAAGGAAGAGGAGGTTAGATAGAGGTAAAGGATTAGAAGGAATGGAGATGCGGTGCATTTTAGGTAAACAAAACTGGTGAGAATTTATAATAGCCGGAAAGTCCTTCCCTGAGATTAGCCCAGGATGCAAGTCCTTGCCACATTTTCTTGTGAAGGACTCCGTCCTTCCCTGAAAATCTTAATCTTAGTTTACAAATAAAATAAAGCATCGACTTACGTCTGTCACGAAATCTATAGCAGTATGAGAGCCATGCAGTGCAAGCTGGATGACAGGTTGACAATGTATTTTGTTTTTATTCTGTGTTAGCTGTCAAGCAAGAAATCCATCTGCTTTCGGAGATATTTGTGGCTCTCTCTTATCTCCCTCTTTGTCATTGCTGACTCACTGCCTTTTTGTCTCTAATCAGCGGTCGTTAAGCAAGCTCGAACTATTTATTAGGACCTACTTGACGTGGCATCTACTCAAATGACAATGACCTCACTCCTAGATTTCACGGTTTTTGGCTCCTGTTTATCTGGGAATTCTGGCTGGAAGGCGTTACATTTATTTTTTTAATTTAAAATGTGGATCGCTAATTGTTTAGTCCATGCAGTTACATGTTTTATCTCGGAACATGTATAGATACCATTATTGTCACCAAGTCCCTCCTCTCTCTAAAACTACCAGTAATTTACGTCGGTGAGTCTCGGATCACAAACTCAAGTCGAAAACAGTAATTTACTTCTTTAAAAAAAAAATATTGAAAACAGGATTTTTTTTAAAAAAAACTAACATTGGAAGATGGACTCGGCAACCGCTCCAAACACTGCCACATAGATTGGTGCTCGTCTCGAGGCGGAGCTATGGGCTTTTTTGCATTGGGGCTGGAAATTGCTTCCCCACGAGGTGATAAATCTATAGGCACGTGGGTGGATTTTTAGAGATGGACTCGGTGTTCTGAGGTCAGCTTATTAATGATTGTTTGTCCATGAGGGCCGATGAATCTCTTGTGTACCGTCCGTTGCGGCTCTGTGAGCTAGTTCGAGGGTGCAGCTCGCAGGTTCCATATACATTTCAGGAAGAAAATCAAAGTGTTAACTGGGTTTTATTTCAAGAAATCACTGCAAGGTGAACATAAACGGCCTTAGATTTAAGAAAATATCCGTGCCTGGAACTCGCTGTGACACCTCCTTCTGGTGGGAATTCGATCATGGCACTAATAAAACATTGGCTCATTTTGTTTCGGATAAACAATCAAAACCATCGTCAGATTGGATCATTGCATTCACAGATGGAGGATTCAATCAGTTACATATAGAATCGAGTCTAGAATGAGAATACCCATGGAAAACTCAGCTTCAATTGACGAACACGAACATACAGTGCAGGGCGCTAGTATCAACGTGCTCGATAAATTTAACAAGCTCGTCAAATCATTTCGGTTGACTCGAGATAGATTACGGAGAACTCTTTTTTTCACCCATGTGTTTGAGATTGATAGGAGATTGCCATGAAGATGAAGATAACACGAGACATGATTGATCCTTGTACGAGCAACAAAATAGCTCGATTGAAGGTTGTCAATTTTGAATAAAATACTGATTGAAACCGTGATTTTATTATCCAGCGGACCAAAAAAGATCAAATGATTTGCATCCAATTTTATGGTAGATTTCATTAGAAAGTTTTGGAAAAATAAAAATAAAAAAGAATGAAAAAGGCCGGACCATGCTAGTTAAAAACTCAAAAATTAAATCGTGTTTTTAGTTGAAAAAACATGCTAGTTGTGGACAGACTTAAAATGCCCGATCATCAAGCCTGGTTATTTCTTGGATATCTCCCATCATTAAAAAATTAAAATTCTAGGTTATTTTTATCCAAAATCCATCTTTCAATTTGTTTTCACATGCTCGAGTGAAACCTTTAAATTTCATTTTCAACCATAAACTAGTTTGAAAACTTAAAATTCAATCAAAACACATCTTTGATTTGTCTTTTTAATTCGATGTAAAACTCAAATCATTTCATTGAACTCCTCTTTTGAAGACTAACTTGATAACACCAAGATCATAGTTTTTTTTAATTGAAGATCAAAAGTTTCCTCTCTCCTCTTTCTCATTTCTCAACTGTCTAGGACAATTACGAAAATTAAGTTATGTGATCGAAAAATAAAATTTAAAAACTAAAAAGATTGGAATGCAAAAAAAATATCTAATAAATAATGATTTGTGAGTATATGAGCAATAATACTAAAACATTGTATAAACACCCCCAAATATTTTCTTTTACAATTACATCATAAAATTACAATTACAATTGTAATTGTAATATAATAATTAATATTATATAAACAGCAAACTATTCTTCTTGGTCCTAGGCCTAGCCCAAAAATATACGCTTCCTTCGAGCCTTGCATCATAATTTATATTTTTTGTTTTTTCACCATCTTATTCTTTGTTTATCTTGTTTAATTCTTGCCTATAACCGGGCCTTTTCTCTCTTTATTTTATATGAATGTGAACCTGGCAATAGATATTATGAAACCGCGCGCAACGCAATGCAATGCGCAAATGCCTGTAATTGAAGAATGAAATATACGCGTGGAGGTAAACCTACCATTCAAAATGCTACTAAGACCAGAGAGGAAGAGCTCGGAACCAAACAGACATTTATCTACCAGTCAAACTTCGTAAAACTTAAACTCCTTTTGAAGAGACCAAACTCCTCACAAAGAAAATCATTTAGCTTTGGTGAAAGAATCAAAGCAGAGCATGGGGAGAAGAACCAGCACCACCAGTTCAGAGATGTTCTTGCACAGGAAATATACCAGGTATGTTCTTCTCGGCTGGGGATAACTTTCATGAATGCTTCTAATAGAATTTTCATGATTAGATTTGTCTATATATATGAGAAACTCACGAGAACTGAAATTTTCCGAAAGCTCAATTTAAAATTTTGCTCGCTTACTATGATTTTCAAGATCAATTGGCCCATTAGAGTTCATTTTAAGGCTTGTTAGGACAAACAGATTAGACCAGGTGTAGAGAGAATACCCATCCATGCACAGAACTCAGAGCACTGAATAACTTTTTACAGAATCCAGTATAAGAAACACAAGCCTATGGTACAACAAACAACTTTTTTCCACCATTTTCATATGCATGTATTGTTGCTTGCAAACTTGTAGACACAACAGAGCATCAAGTATACAACGCGGGACATGAAGCAGAGATTAGAACACTAACTGTAAGAAATACCCCAGTACTTGGAAGGTCATTGCTTTTTCAACACATCCATCGCCTCCTACCAAGAATAAGTGACATTTTACATCTATAAAAATAGCTTGCAGATTCCAAAGTAACAACTCACTTTGGCTCTACCCCGTCCGTCCCTTCTTTGTAAGATCACAGCATCTCCAAAATGAATGGAAGCATTAAAAGCCATTCTTGAGATCTCCATTCCATCAGACACTTACATCCATTTCTTTTAACGTATGGGATGATACTGTGTGATACCACGTTTTGGAGGCAATTTCCTTAAAATGAAAAGAACCAAAGTTGAAGGTAAAATCTCCACCAGCTGCAAGGAAAAACATGGAAAGACAGACATGTCAAAAGTACTCTCTCTAAGAGGTAGATAGAAACTACACTTCTGAGCGGTTCAAAAACAAACAGCAGAACCATGCAATCAAAACACCATAGCTAGCCACAGATATACAACTCACATAATTAGATTAGAGAAAAAATCCCAACAACCAAAAACTAAAGAAAGCAAGAGCCATTGTGTAGAAGTCCACTTCAAACAGGAATCATTGAATATTGTGAAGGATGCAATCAGGAAATGAAATCTTAGAATCAAAGGCACAAGGTTCAGAAAACCGCCTGTGGAAATCCAGAGATGCACTCATGATTCTATTCAAATTTCAAAAGCATATGGAATTCTAAGTTCACAAATTATTTTTTCACAACAAAATATCACCAAATACAATGCCAAGCCACCTCAAAGCAATATTTGATATAAATTCCAGCAGAGCTGTTCGTTCAAACAAGATGCTTTAGGAACACCAAACTCCTATCATTCTCAAATTCTCCAACATCTATAGATCCAGAAATTTCATATCATAAACCAGAAAAAATTGCAAACAGCTATAGATAATTCGATGAGAAGATTGATAAAGGGGAATTTTCTTGATGTTTGTGATGTGTGTGTCTGCACCTTTTGACTTTATGTTCAGCTACCAGTGAGAATATCATCATGAAGCAGCCTTTAAAATTAATGTTTTGATAAACAAAACACGCCATAAACTTTCACTAGCTTGTCTGTATGAAAACATTGCAAACTTACCAAGTAATATATGAAGTTTAGAACAGGATGATCCAACACATCAAGGTCTGCAGCTTTATCAAATGCATTGAAGCATATCTAGCATGAGAAAAAAACAGTACAAGCTGAACTTAAGAGAAACTTCAGATGTAGACATCATGAAACAAATAGAGTTTGCTGAGCAAATGTAACTTTCAGGGGCAACCAATTTACAAGAAACATAAAGTAATACGGACACCATTTCTCATTTAATAATAAACAGCTAACCAATTTAAAGGAAACATTGTCATTTACAACAGTTGAGCAGAAATATGGACTCTAATTCTCATGCAAGCACTTAGTTGACCATTTTAAAACTTCTTTCCAATACAAAGCATCTTCCCCCCAAAAGTCAAGGGTAGAAAAGAGAATCTGAAAAAACATAAATATAAACTCACCATAATGCATCTAATGAGGAAGCATAAAAAACATATGGTGGTCACATAGCCAACCTGTTCAAAACAACAACCAAACAAAAGAAAAGAAAAACACTTGATAAATGAAAAAACCATGTACACAGATATATTAAAGAAGAAAATCATATAGTCTAATGGAAAATATTTTCTACCACAGCAGGCATCACAAGATAGGGGAGGGGTCATATCAAGGTAGTTGATTAATACGAGATTTGAATGGGTTTAGATTGTAAATCTAAGTTTGAGTAATTTGTTTAATCTGAATCATATAGTACACACTGGCTTCATTTGCGTGACTAACACATCATGACGCAAGAAACTCAGGAACTTGATTTACAGAAATGTACTTCTAAACTATAATTACCTCTTGCAATTTCTTACGCCTCCCTTTGGATTCCACAGGGAATCGCTGCAACATTAAGAAGAGCCTGCCAAAAGATGACGATTCAAAAGGTACATATACTTGTGTAAGACACTTTATCTTCTAGGAGAACACAATCAAGCAAGAAAAGGAATCAAAGGTACATGCTAAAAGGCTTTCACATATAAGTTCATCATATTGCATGACTGCGCAAACACAAACTGTTGCAATTAGAAGAAACACAGCTCTCTGAACAGAGATGACTAGATAAGCAGCAACCACTGGCATCCTCATAAAACTTTTAAAGCGGCCCCAAGCAGCTAAGACTTTATTTCAACCCATTCCGCGAAAAACACTAACATGATTGGATCCATAAAGGAACCAATTTATTGGCTGAATGTTTACCCTAGGATTAAAATGATCAAAATGCACTACACGAATAGCTTGAGGATCCTAACAATTGGAGACATCATAGACAAGTCAGACAATCTTCCCAGCCAGATCTTATGCAGCAGCAGAGATGACAGAACCCACCATCTCTTCTTGGTTTTTTGTTTTTGGCAAATATGTTTAATGTCTAACTTCCTCTGCAGGAAGAAGGCTAGTCAAATAAGATAGCAGATGGGATAGGCCACAGAAAGCATCTGATTCTCACAACTCATTATGAACCAAGCATTGAGAGCATCTTTTATAGAGTGGTGTATGAAACATGATAATATGCCCAGAAACTAACACAACTTACGCAATAATTAGAACACCTAAAAAATTGCTCCATCGGAGTCCCTTTATAAGAAAATTCCACCAGAACTCGCTTGGAGATAAATCCCATCCCATCAAAGCAAATAGCAGTTGGCATTTGCTACCCTAGAAATATGTCTAATAAGATCTACAATTGCTTCTTTTTTAAAAAAAAATAAAATAAAATGCTGTCAACCTAACCAATCTCCACCAGTAACTAGGAACTAGCTATGGATCCATCTAAGACCTGGAATAAATTAACTTTTATGCCTCATTCCAGGTAAGAGAATGGTGAAATGACACTCATGAATTTTTCAAGCCAATTAACATAGCACTGAAACTTCCAGATGGATATGATGTCACAAAGAAATAGTTATTGACAGGTAGGATGGTTTCATTTTAAAGGATATCTGAACCTATATCAATACCCAACGGAAGTATCACTATTTTGTATGTCATTGACAATGATTTAGTATCGGGAATTGAAACACTGCCATGGCTTTGAGTATTCTGATAAATAAATATGTTGACTAGCATAGAATAGAGGCTCAGTCCACGCACACCGATAACATTCATATAGAATTTAAATACCATTTATAGATTTTCCAAGTGCTAATACCCTATATGACACACTGCATATATTGAATTGCTTGTGTGTCAGGCATATATAGCAATGAAAAAACAGAAGTGTGTTACCTTCCTCCATAGAGTAGGAAACCAAGAGCTGCAAACAAAGACACACCTGCCAAGAATATTGATGTTAAGAACAAACTGTCTGGATTACCACTAGAGAGTTCTCAGGTATGCAGAGAAGTTTATTGTGTAAAGTAAAGAACCTGCAAAGAACATCTTTGATAGGATGACAGCAATCGGAATATTTTTCCAAGCCAACACCAACCACATGGCAATCTGGAATTGATTAAATCAAAGTTAATATGCTGCAGATCATTCTGGTCAATTTGCAAGGTGGTCAATACAGCAATACCCCAGTTTGCCCATAAGCATGGACCAACAATCAAAAACCAGGCCTGCAAAGAATTTGGCAAACAGTCCAGTAATAACTGAACAACTTGCCCAGATATAAAAAACAGATAGCCCATAAAGTATCACATAAAATTCTCAATCCTTCAACAAATCTTACAAATGTTCCTCTGCATAGCCTGGTTATGATCCGGACTAAATAACGGGCTTAAAAAAGGCTAAACAAGCCTAACCTCCCTTGAAATTTAGGTCATCTGAGACCTAGTCTTGGTACTTTTAATTTCAGGTTTCACCTCCCTTGTACTTTGGATTATTTGAAATTGGATCCTTCTATTAGGTCTACATCCATTTTAATGGAAAAAAACATCAAATCCTTTTTTTTTCTTTTTGTTCCTTTCTTTTTCTCTTTTTGTTCCTTCTCTTTCTTTTCTTCTCCCTCTCACCAGCCATCAAACTATATTTATTACTCCCATTCTCTCTTTTAATACAAAATAATGAAAGAATTGGAGGATGTTCCCTAAGAAGACCCCATCATCACCATCTTCAAAACATGGTCCCAAATTCAAGACATGTAGGAGGGAAAGGAGGAGGAGATCACCAATCACCCAAACAGCACTGATATTATCGTCAACAAGCACTACCCTTTTCGTCCACCACCACCATCTCCAAAACACAAAATCCCAACAAGACCAAAACCGACATTTGTACAAAGTTTAGACACATAACAGCAGAAGGAAGGGAAAGAGGACAGAGGACAGAGGACAGAGGATAAAAGTGGTGGCTGGTGAGGGGGGGTAGATAGAAAAGTGAAAGAGGAGGGTGGAGAAAAGAAAATAACAGGAGAACAAAGGGGGATTTAATGCTTCGCTTTTTTTGTCATTAAAATGGATGGAAACCTAACAGAAAAACACAATTTCAAATGGTCCAAAATACAAGGGAGGTGAAAACTGAAATTGGAAGTACAAGAACCAAGTCTCAAATGACCTATGCAACAGTTTACAAAAATATCAATTTCTGAGAATCCCAAAAAAGACAATTTGTTTCACCAATTGAGAAAAGAAGGCTTTGACCAAGAACACCACATATTTTCCAAGTTCATAATTCAAAAATTCAGAGAAGCATCTACAATGAACACTAGCAGCACTTTTGATGGGAATCTATATGCCAAAGAAATTGCTAACATATTTAGTTTATCAGTTCAGCTACAAACACAAGCAAGTTAACACCCACTAGCAACAGCAGTAAAAAACGTAACTTCTTTTCTAAAAGATAGTATTGGAAAAGGAAGGTCCCAAGTGTGTGTTTGGTAATGCAGTGCAAGGTGTTTTTCAAAAGTGCTTTTTAATTGAAAATGCATTAAAGTGATGTTTTTTCATATTTGTTTTTCATTTTTTACATTAGCACATCAAGAACATCAAAAAGCACCTAAAAAAGCATCAATTTGATGCCTTTTCAAGCAAAAAGTAGTTTGGAAAGCAAGTTGGACCTAGAAAACAAACACTCCCTAGCTGTCATCAATGCTTCAGTGTCATTAGAGGGTGTCGAGAAATGTGATCGTAAGTTTCATAGTACCTGATACCTGATATGGAGTAAGAAAATCTACATGTCTAACTTTAAAAACATTTTTATGCATTCCTTGTGTCAATTAATCAGTAGCTTCATACTTGCATTTACTAATGATCACATTGAAACCTTGGCATCATATGCTATAGCTGTAGTTTCCACCCTCAATAAAGCATAAAATGAGATTTTCACCTTGATCCTTTGATTAGGCAAGATGCGAGCACATAAAAAGAGGAGGGGGTGAAGGAAAAGGAAAGAAGACAAGACCAAGAGCTCAAAGCATCTCCATACCTCTCAAAATATAACATAACAGCATGAAGAACTTAAAAAAGGAAGATAACGAGGTAGAAGAAAAATATGAAGAATAAGGGAGGGTGTGAAGAGAAAGTTTGAAAAGTGGGCAAGAGACAGAGCACATAGGTAAATTTTGGTCATACTCGTGCATAATTCCATTATTTCACACAAAAAAGACCCATTTATAAGCTTTAAGGAAGCCCAAAACAGACGACAGACCTACTAGACTTGCCAGTCAACAATCATTAACTTCCAAAAAAAGGACTATACAGAAACATACATGCTTGCATGTACACATGAAAAAAATTCCAGACAACCAGCCATCACTGTCAAGGCAATCAATTATAGGACATCCAAATTAGTAGTTTGCATCAACGGCAGGTCATTATGATTTCTTATAAAAATCTTTGTCAAGGGGGCAACATGACAAGAAAAACAACGTTCTCCATGAAATTATAGCATCAGTCACTTCTATTATACTTGATCTTCAATTCTATATCTTCATACCTAAAAATCAAAACCGATTATGAAGTCATAGGACTTCTAAACCAAACAAAACCCAATTGACATCAGAAACTCCAACACACCATCTCCATTTACCAGTTTTCCCCGCTTAGCTGGGCATGCTCTTTATGCTAGATCACTTTCTCAATCCCTAATCCTCAAATTCCATGCCTGGAATCCCATGCAACAATACTAAGTGCTACCTCGTCAACAAATCACAAGATATCCCAATTGTTCCTAGTCGTTACACTAATGGGGTGAAATATGCAAACCTCAAAAAAATTTCATGTGTCTGATTCTGAAATAATTGAAACGTTAATAATGAAAAGGCAATCTGCCAAATAAGGTAAAAGATAATATCTCCTTTGCATGTAAAAGACAAAATATCTACACACAAGTGGTCACCCAAGTAATCTAAATCACAATATCTAGTATTTACAGAGTTATTGTGTGGTTTCATCTTAAGAATATTCCTCGTTAAGGGTTTGAGGGGCTGTTTGGGAACGCGATTGAACATGCATTTTCAAAAAATTCAAAAAAAATTTATTTTTTATTTTTGTTAAAATTTAATATGTTTTGTACGTTTTGAATCGTTTTGATGTGTTGATGTTAAAAATAATTTTTAAAAAATAAAAAAAATCATTGGCACGCATTTTGGCACGAAAAGTTGTTTGAAAAGCAACCGTAACGACACTGTCAATCACACTCTTAATCAATACTCTTCAATAACATTCAAAACAATTAGCTGAATGTAACAAAAAGAACTGCAAAATATTACAGTAAATATCACGCCTTTAATGAAGCTGACTAGCTTCGACAAAGAAGGTATTCGACTTTGAATCCTCTCCTTCACTTCGATTAATAGTGAAAAAATGGAGGAGAAATTTCACCTGAATGGCATAAACCACCGCATTAATTGTAAAGAAACTTGGCCTGAGTCCATCAGTAGATAGGGCACGTGCCTGTTTAATATGTGTCAAAGTCATAACAGAGTTGGACCAGATATTAAATTAATTAACTAAACTGCCAAAAAAACTCAACCTGATAGTAAATCTCTGCCCAGAACAGAACCAAAAGAGCGTATGTTGTGAAGAATGCAAGACTAGGGGAATCAAGGAGTATATGTTGGAAAATCTGAGTACCAAAAAATCATCAAATTTGCCAATCAAAAATCATTATAAACCAATATAATTATTAAAAAAAAAAAAGTTGAATGCAAGGCTAGGGGAATCAAGGAGTGTATGTTGGAAAATATGAGGAACAAAAATCATCAAATTTACCAATCAAAAATCATTATAAACCAATATAATTATTAAAAAATAAAAATAAAAGTCGAGCACTCCCATACCGATGGATGGATGCTTTCTATATTCCGGCGAAAAACAAACAATAGGCATCGAACTGCGATACAGAATGAACCACGGTGAATATAACATGATACAATCACAATGAAAACCAAATTTGTTTACTTCGTGAAATTTGAGAATGTCGAAATACAAACCCCCATTCACGAGGAAGTTGAGAAAATGAAAAACCTTCTGCGTAGTCCAGCCGTATTCTGGAACTCTCAATTGTATCCTTATCAATTGAATCTACAACACGATCAAACAAGTTCAAATTAGCCACCTCTCCATTCATCAATTTGAACCCTAGAAATTCCTAAGACTCATCATTCGCATGCATAAATTGATAAAAGACAGATAATATAGGGCCAAATTAGCAGACATAAGAAAGGGTAAGGTAGGTGTGGCGGACGTACAAGAGCAACAGCGGCAACGAGACCGTAGAGGGTGGCGAGGACGTGAAAGATGCGATCTTGCCAGACCGGTGATTCGTTAATATCTTGCCACCAACTCGACGCCTCTTTCAATTTGAAAGCGATCACCGCCCCGGCCATTTCTACGCTGCTGCTTCCTTCCTCCATTACTCGCCGGAGATATTGATTCACGCCGATTGCTTTTTTTAATCAACTTGAAATAGAGAAGGAATAAAACAGCCCGAGTTTTGTGTTATTTAAAAAAAAAAATTGTGAGGGGAGGAAAATGGAATCTGGTCGCCTTTTTTTTTTTAGGAAATTTTTTGTTTTTATTGGAAATGGTTATTTGCCCATTTTTATCTTGTTTGTTTTTTTATATTATTTTTTTTTCAATAATTTAAAAAATATTTAGTTTTGTTATTTTAAATTAATTATTTTTGGATTGTTTAATGTATAAAAATAAATTAAAAAATATATTTTTAAATAAAAAGTAATTTTGAAAAGTAAACAACAATACAGTAACAAGCAGTACCTATACCGAGGGGGTGAAAAAAAAAAGTGAAAAACTGCCAGCTAAAAAAGAAAGGAGAAAATAGTGAGGTTAACGATTTTAGAAGGTTTTTCATGTGAAATACGCTGATGTGTTTGGTTCACGCTATTTGAATTTATAATTATAGTTATTTTTTAAAATATTTTTTATTTAATTTTAAAAAATATTTTTAAGATTAATATATTAAAATAATATAAAAATATTAATTTAAAATAAAAATAGTGTGTTTATAAAACACTTTTCAAAAAAAATAAAAAAGTAAAATCTTAAGCTAGTATGGCGCTCCATGCTCTCTTCAACTGTCCACGTGCCTGCAACTTCCTATTTATACCTTCTTCTACAATAAGCAAATCAGTTTTCCATTTTATTTTCCATTATCAACTATTTATATAAAAAAAAAATCAAAGTTTCTTGGAGATATAATAATTATGTGATCAAACTACAAGAGTCACCTTGTCCACGAACTCATCCTGTCTTTCGTTGTATTCAAGTGTGACTCTTGAGACTCCCAGCAATGGTAGCCGGTGACTAAACAAGTTTAAAGACGTATTTGTAAACATGGTTGGCATTGTATTTTTTAAAATTTATTTTTTATTTGAATTTTTTATTTTTATTTTCTTATTATTTTGATACATTGATATAAAAAATAATTTTTTAAAAATAAAAAATATTAACGAGTTTTTACAAAGACGGAGGAGAAAGAATAAAGAATAGAAGGAGATGTGGAATTCAGGTAGAAAAAGGAAAATAATAGTGTTTATGTCTCGAATATAAGATTTTAAATTCTGTTTTATATATTTCTGTTGTTTTTTATATTACACGACTTAACTTGTTTTGTGTAATGTAAAAAATATAATATTGTATTAGTATAATAATATTATTTTACTGCTTGTATCATTATATTTAATTAGTATAAATATAAACTATTTATTTATATTTAATAAAATATAATGAAAATCATAATTACCGACACAAACTTAATTTAAACTTGATAAGCTTTGGTTCAGCTTATATCTTAAGTTGAAGAAAAATTAATTTCAGCTTGTGATTATGAGTATATTTAGTATTGTGATAATTATCGTGATTGTAGTTTGAAGAAAAATATTTTTAATTATGGTTGGTTAAAAAAATACATGTTTGATTAAAACTGTGGTTAAAATTGAGATTTAACAAAAAATAATTTAACATGTTTGGTTAAAAAATATTTTATGGATTAAGGTTATAAAATAATTTAAAAAATATTTTTTAATATTAATATTTTTTAATTTAAATATTATAAATTTAACTATTATTATTACATAATAAAATAAATAATATTGATATTAAATATTTTTTACCGTTCAATTGAATTATGTACTATTTCATAATGTACGAAATATATTTAACAAGTATTATATTTTTCATGATGTTTTAAGTACATAACAGCATTGGATAAGATATCATCATAAACAAAATTGAAGTTGCGATTAAATTCTACAAATGTTACGTCATTAAGTGATTTTTTTCTAATTTTTTTAATAAAACATAATTAAAAATAAAAATAAAAATATTTTTTTAATTATATCAGATTTCGCAAGAATAAAATTAAGATTGCGATTAAATTTTGTAAATATCATGTTATCAAGTGATCTCCTTCTAATTTTTTAAATAAAACACGATGAAAAAAATAAAAATTAACATTTTTAGATCAAATTCAGTTACATATATTTAATTTCGAATCAAACCAAACCAGAAAAATAAAAAATAACTTCATTATTTACTTAATTGAGTGAACAGTGGAGTTTCACTCTTCACTTAATTGTAATTGAGTGAACAATAAGAGTTTGCTTTTCATTTTACAAAGCAACAGCATGAAGAAGCTTGAAAAAATTGTTTTAGTTAAATTTATGATTTCACCTCAGTTTTTATAGGTCCCACGCTTAAAAATACAACTACAACCTGTAATTAAATATTAAATTACTGAGTTTTTTTTTAAAACGAAACAGTTTTCGCAGAGCCAAACGCCCTCTATATCTGATAATATCTGATAATGGTCAGAAACAAATACATCTTAACCAAACATGGAATTGAGTATGGTCATGCCCTTAACCCAATAAATAATTGAGCGCGAAACCTTTTACAGCCGAAGGTGTAGTTAAGCGAGATATGTTTTTGACCCAATATAAAGTAGAGCGTGGACATGACCTGATCCGACAGGGGGATCAAGCACGAACACGTCGTTGGGTAGGACTGGGCACTAAACATGTCCTCATGGAGTTAAGCCTGGGTATGCTATAAACTAACCTAAAATTGAGCACCGTAAAAGATATAATTCCAGTTTGAATTATAACTTTTATGCTAACTAGCGAGGGAGGTTTAAGAAAACCATGACCCATCATTTACTATCTTGCTTTGCAAGGTGTCCTGGTAAGAGACGGGGAAAGGGTAAGAGATTGAAAAAAACAAATTGTTTCGTTTTTTGGGGATAAAAAAGCATTATTAGCAAACTGTGCGCTTTGAAAATCTTAACCCTTTTCGTGCAACATGTTTATATTCGTGTTTTGAATGTTTTTTTTTAATTTAATTTTACTTAAGTTTTTAATATTTTAAAATTATTTATATATATTCTTAAAAAATATTTTAAAAAATAATTGTTATTATAATAGCATATAAGCTCACAATTTCAAGAAAAGGAAAGCTTTTGTTTCACAACATTTCAATAGCTTTTTTATTTTTTTAATTAATTTTTTGCATTTTAAAATAAATTTTTCTTTGAATAAAAACATCCTAATAATATTTAAAAAATCACTTGATTATATCATATTTTCCCAAAAAAGTTACTGTTTTCTTGGTAATACTAGCAGTTGCTTAGTAAATTATTAGTAAATTATCATGTATGAAATAAAAAGATGGCTCACAGTAATTTAATGAATTAAAATATTTATTTATTTTTATTAAATTATTTATTATTTTATTTCTTTCATATGGTTGGGTGAAAATTATCAAGGTATAATTTTTAATTTTATTATTGAAATTTTCTTTCTGGGATATGAATGATTTTTGTTTTTTAATAAAAAACATTTTTAATCAAAACAAAAAAGCGGTGCATGAATAAAGAAGGAGCATTGTTTTTTAATTTAAATCACTCAAATTCTTACAAATATTTATTTTAATTATCTCAAGTTCTTATTCAAAAAAATGCACACCAACCAATAAAAAAGATGTGTCTTTTCCAGAACAAGAATGAAATACATGAATAGGAAAAGAGAATTTTAATTAAAAAACACTTTTTTTCTCGAGTTTTAAATTATTAAGACATGTAGAAATATTTATTTTAATTATTATACAGTTAGATAAATACAAATTTTAAAAACTAGGGATGCAACGGTGGTTTCCATCCAAGAAGCATGCACGTCAAGAGAATACACAGAAATGTCCGCCGTCTTCGATGATGGAAGCCATGGCCCCGTGGGAAACTCAGGTGTTCTAAAACTGTTTTGTAATTTTTTATGTTTCAGATCAATATTAAAAATAATTTTTTTAAAAATAAAAAATATTATCTTAATATATTTATAAATAAAAAATACTTTGAAAATGATGTATAACACTCACCGATTTATCCGTGCCAGCTGGATTTAGTTACAGTAATGGATAATTAAAGGTTTGGCCCCGAGTTAATTAAAGCGGGGGAAGGAAAGTTTGTCCTTCACAGAGACGACAAGTTCCTGTGAGTAGCACGCAGCAGCTTCAGCTGACTAGAACTGATCAAACCCTCGATCGATCACGGGTTGTGATCTTGTTTTCGCCTTCGATTGTTTCTATCCTCTAACCGATGGCATGGCATGTTTTGTAGACTTTAGTGTTTTATTTTTTTAAAAAATATATGTATATTCGGAACAACTAATAATTATTTTAATTTATTTTAAAAAGTTTTAAAATTAATGAACAAATAAATTTTTAATATTTATGTTATTCAAACTACTAATTTTTAGATAATAAATTTGTAATCTAATTAGTTAGATTAAAACTTTAAAATCTAAGGTATGTCTGGGAACGCGGTTGCAATTGTATTTTTAAAAACTTTAATTTTTTTATTTTTATTAAAATTTAATATAGTTTATATGTTTTAGATTGTTTTAATGTACTGGTGTTAAAAATAATTTTTAAAATATAAAAAAAATATTATTAATATATATTTTAATATAAAAAATTATTTTAAAAAAACCGCTATTCTATACACACAGTTAATATTGCTAGTCATGTTTCAGCCAATCCGCAACAGGAGATATTGCCTTTGCTACACGTTTAGTAGGTTGTAGATAACGATGGAGCCATGGTGTTTTAAATAAAAAAATAAATTATTAATAAATATTTGATACTGCATTTCTATATAAATTTGTGTTGTATAAATAAATTAACTTGAAATATATATATATATATATTATAATTCAAATCAAGTAAAAATATTTTTAAAATAAAAATATTTATATTATAATTTCTCTTTTTGATATTTTTATATATTAAAATTATTTTATAATGATTTTATTTTAATCTCGTTAGAGATACGCTTTTTAATATATATAACAGATTTTTAATTTTATAAAAAAAATTATATTATAATTGCTCAATATATTTCTCTTCGATATTTCGATATATTTCTAGAAAAATAATTTTACAATCACTTCATAAGAAAATTAACAAAAATGTATTCCTATCTTTCTAAAACCGGAAGCAATAAAAAATTGATACGTGCATCTTTCCACGTTTAAGATTCAAAATAAATAAATAAATAAATAATAAGTGGATATTGGATGCAAGGATTCATAGTACCTTAACATTCAAACACCAAGCAACTAGATGACCTAAATCAAAATCACAAGACTCTCTATATAAAAACAATACCACAAGGTCACCAGTGACCAGACCTTGTAACAACCAATAAAAAAACGAACCTGTAAATTGTAATTTTATTAATGGCCCCAGCTTACTGGTCAACAAGTTTTTTCCTTCGCTGACTTTATAAATAGTAAAAAATCAATAAATATCTTAATAAGGACATTAAAAAAAATTAAAAACAAGCAATTTATCCGAGAACCCCCCCTGCATGATGTTGTTTAGATAGTGGCTATTGGTTAATATCATAGTAATAGTTGTTTTGTAAAATGTTTTGAGAAATATAATAAAATAACATATTTTTTAATTTTTAAAATATTAAAATATCAAAACAGTATAAAAATATAAAAAAGTATTTTTTTTAATTTTAATTTTTATAAAACGAGCCGCGTTACTAATCGAGGCCTTATTATTGCTGGTACAGAACCGCTCCGCCACCAGATCACTCCGATAGTGGCTAGAGGACGAAAAGCTCAATTTCTTTGCAAAACGTTCATTACAGTCCCTATATTTCTGAAAAATGCAATTCGATCTCTTTCTAATAGCCTAAATGAAGACGTTTGTTGTCGAGGTCAATTGAAAAGCATTTTGTCAATTTGAATATAAATTGACAACAAAAATGTAAAACAAAAAGAAGATGCTTATATTCTCTCGTCTCGCCCGATAAAACTTTCAAAAAACCTAGAATGGTTTAGTATTGGGACTGTTAGTCTTTTAGACTCCCAAGAACTACAACGCAGGGTTTTGGGAACTTAGAGACTAAAGTCTAACATCATCAAAACGTCAGGGATGGGAAAATAACTTACAAATGGATTCATTACTGTTTCCAGTTACCAAAAATGTCGTGGATTCATTACTGTTTCCAGCTACCAAATATGTCGTCAGTATATTTTGACCAGAGTCCAGGAGAAATCCCATGAAAAACAGACGCTTGTAGGGTAAAGAGGGATACTCTCCTTGTCAGGATTGCTTGTCTGCCCGGACCAGAGTAGAGGCCCAAACTCCAACATTTGTCAGCTGAAATGACTCCTCAGTCACCAGTCCGAGAAACACAAGAGAGGCCGAAGCAAGCAAGAAAAGGAAGGCGAGCAGCACACGCAATGAACGAACACAGCAGCAACAGCATGAATCTTGCTTGAAATAGCTTAGCGTTAAGAAAGAATGGATTACGAAAGGATCGAAAAGCCTCAGGTATTTACTGATTCATCATGATTTTCTTTTTTTTTTTCATCACTTTCTCTTCATCCAATGTGCTTTATTAATTTTTTTTTTTTGGTAAGTAACGTGCTTTATTAATTGCTCACCATTTCCTTTTATAAGAAATAATGATCTCTCTTTTTTTCTCAGCCTTTGTTCTGTCACACACATTCACGTCAAAACCACACCATAGTTTCTTTTTCATTTTTGCGAGAAAAAAAGATGGACCTTGTATTAATTTAGTTGTATGTATATTTGGGGTGGAAAACAGGGAGGATTGTCACCGGGGAAACTGGGAAGCATGTTACTAGGAGTGCAAAAGAAGAGAAATCAACAAGAACAAGAGGAAGAGCTTGAATCCTCTTACGCGTTCAGATCTCAACTTAATCACCTCGATGAAACTGGTAGGGAAAATGCCTGTTTTTTTGTTCTTGTTATGTCTACATCTGTGATTTGTTTTCCTTTCCTTTTTATTTTTTGGGCTGGGGAGATAGGGGTTAGATTTGATCACACGCTCGCTAAAACAAGAAATAAAAGTTATGTGATATCCAATCTAACAAGGCCTTAAAATGTGAATAAAGGGATCCACTTGGATTATCTTTCTGCATTTGATATCCGATTCTATATTTCATAACGTGTAGGTGGCGGCAGTTCTGATAATTGCAAAGAGGTAGATGTTGTCAATGTGCTTCCTGAATTCCCTGCTTCAACGACAGCTGATTCCAGGGCTGCATCACAGATGGTCAGTGATGGTAGTAGATTGAAGGATCAATCTTTTGTCAATTCAAGAATCAGGAGCCAGGAAGTCCCATCTTTTGAATATGATAAAAGTAATGAAACTGCAATTGTGCTCTCCTCGATTTCTGATTTTCAAAAGGCTGAGCGGGCCCCACAAAGAGTACCCCTTGCTCCGTTCTCAAAACCAGCACCATCCAAATGGGATGATGCCCAGAAGTGGATAGCAAGCCCCAGTTGGAACCGGCCTAAAACAGGGCATGCTCAGGTGCAAGGTGGACAAGGACCGCGGAAGACGGGTAATGTTCTGAGTCGGCAATCTTCTACAAAGGTTGTTGTAGAAGTTCCAGAACAAAAGGTGGTTACATTTGAAGAACCAGATACAAAACGGGTTGATACTAGTCAAGCTAAGAAGGAAACTTGTCTGCAGAAACTTCAAAGTTGGGAGGCTGATTCATACCCAATAGTTGATTCCTATGGCAAGCCTGTGCTTATGAATGATAATTCTGTTGGGCAATCAGCAAGTAAGAAATAACTGTTAATGAGTTTGGTTCATATGCTTAAACATCATCTGCAGTTGATATAGTACTCGTGCTTTGCTTTTTGTTCATATCGCTCACACTTTCAATATAGCAAAGATTTACTACATTGGGTGTTAAACATAGTTGGATAAATGGATCACGTGGAACTGGTTACAATCTCATGATATATTAATTTGATGATTTGATGGCATAAGTGCAAACATGAATCAATATCCATGTGCATTGCTACTCAACTTTTTCAGGAAAAACTTTTTATCATTCAAATTGATCGTGATTAAAGGAGCTGTTTGGGTAGCTGAAAAGGTTGCCTAATGCAAACACTGTCTCTCTCACGTTCTATGTGGGTCCTTTTCAGATCCTAGGTCTTCCATTAATCTTCTCCGCCATATTGTAGCTAGTAGCATATCTGCATAGTAGAGCCTTAGGAATCTCTTTCACGACAAATGCTCTTCTCGCTCACTGCTGATGTTTAAACAGCATTGATGACATTTTGGTGTTTAGTTATTAGAGTTTTTATCATTTCCTTTGCACACCTAGAAAATTAAAATCTGTGGATGAGAGCATGAAGGTGGTATTTCTGCACTTTGTCAATCCATTTTTTGGGAGCATGTGTCTGATTTCTATATCTTTCCCTCAATTATTTTCCTGGTTCCGTAACAGATTCTCCTAAATTTAAATGGTCTTTGGCTGTACAATATGTCTTTGCTGCTAGAGATGACGAGTCTAGCCTTTTTTCCTCTTAAGTTTTCGGTAGAAACTGATAGATTCAATATTCTTCTATAGTAAATTGATATTATTTTTGGATTTCAATACAAGCATGAAAATATGGAACAAAACAGAACGAGTATTACCTGCAGCTGTAAAATGTCTGAGAGTGTTGGCAACTGCTGTTGAAGCAGGTTCTTACGCATAGAAGAAAGTATCGTGACATTATAGATCTAATCCATGCATACTTTTATGCATAGAGAATGATTAATGTTGTAGAATGTATATCATATTCTTTTTTCCCCCCTCGCAGTCAGTCTCAGCAGGCATGATTCATCTTTGGCTATACACAGTGCAACTAAATTTATTCCGCCTCCTTCAACTGCTAGGTCTGTGGCAATGAGAGATATGGGTACAGAAATGACTCCTATTGCTAGTCAAGAGCCTTCTAGGACAGGAACTCCAGTGAGGGCAACAACACCAATTCGCAGTCCAACTTCTTCCAGGCCTTCTAGTCCTGGCAGAACTGCACCGACTTCATCTCCAACAAATCCTCCCAGTGACCATCTAGATCCAAACAAGGGATTGTCTGAAAAGGAGTTAAAACTGAAAACCAAGAGAGAAATAATGGTTCTAGGGACACAGCTAGGTAAAATGAACATTGCAGCCTGGGCGAGCAAAGAGGAGGAGGAGGAGGAGGAGGACAAGGACAAGGACAAGGACAAGGACGCCTCCACTTCACTGAAAATTACAGCAGCTGAACAACAGAGTAAAAATGCGATTGAAACACGTGCAGCAGCATGGGAGGAGGCGGAGAAGGCCAAGTATATGGCCAGGTGTTTTCACTATAAAAACCATTGATTAAAATTTTCTTTTCCCTTTCTTTTTATCCCCTCTCAAATATTTTTTTTCTTCACTCACCTTTAACATGACATCTTTAACATATAAACACATTATCTGACTTAATAGGAAGTTAAGTAACATGACTGAACTTCACTCCTCTGTCATAGCATAACTTTGGCTATACGCATATAGAATAGAAATTAGATGGACATGTTTCTGTTGGACAATGTAGAAATTCAAGGGACATCTTAAACCAGGTATAGGTGAAAGAATAATTTGGTGATGTCCAGCATGATATACATTGCCTCATCCAGAATAAGCAACACGGTAGATTTCCTTTTGGGCCTCCAGAAAATAGTTGTTCTGCATTACTTGTAGAAATCCACATTGGATAGATGATGTTTTTCAAGCAAGGAAATAGAAGATGTATCTGAAAAGTTTTCTCTGGATTTTCTGGTCATAATGTAAAGGACACACAACTACTTCTGCTTGATTAATATTTGCTCACTATTTTTCAATATGTGGCTTGAAGAGGAAATACTTGCAATTCCTCAGGTTTAATCGTGAAGAGATGAAAATTCATGCATGGGAGAATCATCAAAAAGCAAAAACTGAAGCTGAGATGAGAAAAATTGAGGTATTTAATACGTTTTTTCTTCCCTATTGTACCATTGTTTTTATGTTTTTATCTTTTAATTCTCTTTTACCTTTCTTTGAAAAACAAATAGGCCAAAAAATATAAGAAGGGGGAAGATGCACCTGGTGCCTAGGAATGCATTGAAGCCCTCCTTCTATACAAAGAATTGTATGTGTATGCTACTGAAATTTGAACATCTTGAAACTCAGCTAAGTGCTAATGCATGTTTGTATCCTATTAGACTAGCCAACTTGCGTCTATGTATGTAAAAGGAGAAAGTTGCTGTGAAACCCCTAGTGGTTCGGACCAGTTTCTGTTGTTACCCTTGGGTAGCGTTGGTCATATAGCCTCCTGGTGGTTTTGACTAGTTGTATTATCAAAAGTGCTTTACGGAAAATCACCGGAAAGTCCTTTTGCACGAGTCATTTGATATGTTGGGTCTTAAACCAAAAGCTTAAAGCATGGTTCATGGGTCATCCTTGTATATTCATCCTCACTTTCTTGACTTTTAACCTGTATAGTATTCTGACTCAAATGCAAGACCAAAAAAAATATCAAGTGCTTTGGATGGTTATTTCAAAAGAAATTGAACGATGACAAGTTTGGTGATGTGAACTTAAGAGCATTGTTTATATTGAGAATTACAATATGAATGCTTTTTTTTACTAGAAAAAGGTTACTTTATTAAGTTAAAATGTTTTTTATGCGAACATTGGGATTAAATGTGAATGTAGATGATTTTTAGTCCATCTTACTTTTGTTACTAATTGTGCATGGTTTGGATACAACGTTTTTTGATCCATGCAACTCAGCTTTGCACCATGTGATTTGATACCTAAAGCTGAAGTGCTGAAGTTTGAATTGGTTTGGTATGTTCTGGCTGGAGAACATTTCATCGTGTTTTACTGCCTTCCTGTTATTGAAACTTTGGTGTACGCAAAGATCCAGTTGCAAAGCTGCACAGCTAAAGTGGTTTTCACCAAATATGTAGTACGTGTTTAGAAAGTAGAGCTTTGACATCGTTTATCATTTGTGTGTGAGGGGGGATAAGAGGAAGGGTTTAATACATGATGAGTTGGAAATAGAGTTTTCTTTGGATGTTGGAAAAGGATCTTCCAGTGCAAGATTGAGAGCTTGACACGCAAGCACATAAACTAAGGAAAGAAGATTCTGATGTTGGAAATCAGCAAAGAGCAGGTGGGCTGATTTGACATGGTTAGCAATGGTCAAATTAATTTAGAAGTCTGCTTTCATGGATTATAGGTCCAGTGCCCCACCGATATATAATGCGGAACTCACTCTGAATACAAATGAAGGGCCCAAGACTATTTCCACCCCCTCTATAGTTCCATCTATTGGCTATAGGAGGTGCTGAACTGGCTTCTTCCTGTTCATAAATCATAAGCATAATAAGTGTGCTGGATAGGTGTTGTGATTCCTAGCATGCCAAGCAGGTGATACGAATGGAGCACGGTACATTGGCTCCTCGGTGATTTGCTTTGTTGTAACTAGTATTGTAAAGCAGTAGATTGCAAGAATAAGCATGTGACAAATAGGTATTGATTTTACACTAGTAATTTCTAGAAATCCTTGTGCCGACAATGTTTGCCCAAGAGTGTGCGTATGATTGTAAATTTGTCTGTCTTGATGTGAATGTGGTGTCGTGTGGTCTGTCTTCCTGCAAAATTCTACATGTCTATATATCTTAAAAAGTTGCAGCGAGATATGCAGGAACCTGTATTGAGCATCCTGGTAACATCAGTGGTGCCTATGAGTGGTGCCTATGCCTTTCTTGTTAATCATTTTTTCAGTTACAAGTCCTTAAAAATCTACTTCCACATTTTAAAATCATTATGTTAAAGATAGGAGGACCCAGGATGTTTGCACACTGATATCGCGATATTGTGCTCTATGGCCTGTGTACTGTGCTTTCATGCAGCTGATGCTGCAACATACCAGGAGCTAATTTCCTAAAAGAATAAAATGCCCTGTCTTTGCCTTTAGCTGCTACATGTAAGAGATTGTGAACCGTGAAACTCATCTCATTGACTATACTCCTTTCAGGTGGATGTTGAAAGGATAAGGGGGCAGGCGCAAGATAGGCTTATGAACAAACTAGCAACAGCAAGGCACAAGGCTGAAGAGAAGCGAGTAACAGCAGAAGCCAAGAGTAACAAGCAGGCTGCGAAAACTGACAAACAGGCAGAGTATATTCGTAGAACCGGTCGTGTTCCTTCCTCGTTTACCTTTTGTGGTTGGTGTTGGTGAAACCTGAAACATATTTACACAAATGAACTTGTCTTTCTTCTCGGATTTTGTGGTCCTAACCTACCATTTACTTTACCCTGTAGCCTTTGTACACAAAAGCAAGTCCTTGAAAATTAAGATGGTCTTTTACCATTAAGAATTGTAATGAGCCAGTGAATCTAAAATGAAGAGCCTGTTCGGCGCTGTGTAAATTTGATTTTTTTTCTTTAAATTAATATATTTTTGATGTTTATATTGATATTAAAAATAATTTTTTTAAAATAAAAAAATATTATTTTAATATATTTTAAAATAAAAAATACTTTGAAAACTAACCATAAATAAATTTTCACGCATGCTTAACTCTCCTCTGATTGCTCTACGTGTCTGCTACTTCCATGCCCTTCTCTCTCTCTGCATCAATAACGTTCAAAAACAGTAGTATTAGGGAATGTGGTTCATACATTCTTTAGTAATTTTTTTTTAATTTTCATATTATTTTAATATAATAATGTTAAGAAGAAATAAAAAAATAAAAATATATATTTTTAATATATGTTTAATTAAAAAATAGTTTAATAAATAACCATTATTATAATATTAAATACTATCTAAAAACAGT